>JAMKQA010002555.1:0-25640 GCA_024699735.1 Posidonia australis
GCATGGCATGGCATATCGCCCTCGGGCGTACAGCAAGAGGCTGAAAAGTCGACATTTCATTTGCAAAAGAGAAATCATTAGAAGACCGATTCGTCGGGCGTGCGAGGGTGCCTAACACCTTCCTCGCACGTAACTGGGATCCTTACCCACATTTCTGGTTTGTGCAGCCCATTTTTATTTGTTTGCATGAGTTCTCATGTTTTTTATGGTTTTCCTCGTTTTCCATAATAGTCTAGGTGGCGACTCCTGCATTTTTGCATTTTTCCCTTTTCTTTTTCTTTCTTTTTGCCATGGATTTGCCACTTTTGGCACAAATACCACCTATTTGTGGCCACCCCCGTCGGCATGGTTACAGTGGGGGACGTGGATCCGGGAGTCTCAGAAGTGACACAACACGAGGAAAAATAGCGCTCAACGACTCGCCCAGTGGAGTGTTGTCACTTTCAACGCGACAGCCTCGTTTCTCCTTAAGTTGCTGTCCTTGTTAATCCGATGTAATGTGATGCACCTAGCGTGAAGTGACAACCTATGTGTTGGAACCTGATCCTCATGTTGAGGTGGGTTCTGAGTATGCTGTGTTGTGTGTGGTGTTGAGCGCGAGAGCAATAGCTACGGCACCGGTACAGCTCCGGGCGATGGACTTGAGAAATGCTATACTCTCGCACAACTAATGGGTTGACTCTTAAGTGACTGTGATGCATGCTGTGACCAATGCAATTGTGGTGCAGGAGGCAAAGATAACGCCCCCATTGTCAGAGCGGTGTGATGCTGAGGCGATAGTATGGCCGATAATGTAATGGGGCGAGCCTGCAATGCAATAGTGATCTGCATTGGAACCTCAAAGGTTGAAAGAGGAGGACTCTCAACAGGATCAAGAGAAAGGGCCATGCACTCGAACTCTCGGGCCAAAGCTCTCAAGTACTGAGCCTATGTGGCCGAAGACCCATTAAAAGATAGGTCAGAAGGCAAGTGCGGAACAGGAATGGCCCTTAAAATAGATGAAACCGCAGCTGATTGATCTCCTGAAATAGGAGGGCCTGAGGAATCGGGTGCAGCTAGCAGAACTTTTGGGACCCACGTGGTAGTCACTGTAGTCGAATCAGTGATGGGCCCAAGACTGGCTTGTGTCTGCCATTGTCCCGGAAGGGGAAATAAGGATCCTCCATGATTCCCAAATCAAGACACACAGAAGGAAGAAGAAGCAGTCAAAGTGAGAGAAGGTGGATCTGAGTGTGGGTCCCCCTTCAAAACAATAACTGGAGGCTTCCCAAATCGAGACGCACACATGGGTTTTAGGTATTGACTCTAGTCAGAAAAATAAGGTTCTCGTCCTAAATCTTGGTCGAAGCACTGGCGGTGAATGGGTGGTGCGTTGGTGGCATCGTCTCCTACAGTAGCATGGAGCTGTACCCTCTATTAGCACTGACACGACCCCAGACAAGGGGGGACAAACTAGCAACATGCCCTACGCCAAAGCTATAGAACAGGCAACTAGAATTGTCCTTCGCAAACTGTGGGTGGACTCAGAGGAGAAGATGCATGCTTTCTAAATTGAGCATTCATGCAATATGCTTTTGTGTCTTTTACTTGTGTTTTATTAAACCCTGGGGGATCGTGAGCATTTGTCCCTAGTTAAGCCTTATTATTTGTTTGTCTGAGTTTGTGTGTTTTATTTTAACCAGATAGGGAAGCAAACATGTCTCTACTCTCCAAATCATGGCAATTACAAAAAAAAAAAAAAAACACAATGATGGCATCTAAAAATTCAATTAGCAAGCAAAAAGGCATGAACATGGCATGTGCAGGTGTAGTGTTCACAAGTAAGTGAATAAAAGCATGTATTAACAAAAAAAAGCATGAATTAGGTCATGTGCATGTGCGGTGGCATAG
This sequence comes from Posidonia australis, assembly GCA_024699735.1. Taxonomy (NCBI): domain Eukaryota; kingdom Viridiplantae; phylum Streptophyta; class Magnoliopsida; order Alismatales; family Posidoniaceae; genus Posidonia; species Posidonia australis. Next base: position 1,891 of record JAMKQA010002555.1, read on the forward strand.
CAATAGTGTAAAAAGTCAGAAAAGGCATGTGCAGTCAAGTACGAACAAGCAAACAAGCACCAATTATATACACCAAAGACATGCAAGAAAACCAAAAATGAAAGCCAGAATCTGGTTATCCCCAGCGGAGTCGCCAGTTCCTGTGACCAAGCCAGTCGAACCCTGCACGACTCTCCTTACCGATGCGTGGAAGCACACGAGGTGCGCCGATACGGTCACGACGAAGATGGTGAATCCGGAGAAGAAGACTAGACTCGGAAACACCAAGGAGAGATAAGAAAGGATAAGGGAAGGAGTTGCCACCTAGTTTTTTAATGGAAAGACGAGGAAAACCAAACACGAAAGAAAACCAAGAAGAAAACAAGATGAAGAAAACATGTATGCTCCATGCCTAATGGATGTAGTGCAGAAATCAATGCGGGCCAGAGAAAGGGTAAGGATTCTTGTTACGCAAGGGGAACGAGTTAGGCACCCCTATGTGCCCGAGGAACTCGGTCTTTCTAGGTTTCCTACTTGCTAAAAGGTCTATTGGGTGTGTGCTTGCCTATTCTGAATGCATATTCTAAAGATGACTGAAAAACAATCAAAGAGAAGAAGAGAATAAAAGGGAAAAGTTTAATCCGAAAAACAAATGTAGGCATTGAGAATGGCGCTTTAGTGTACGCCCGTGGGTGAGGAGGAAAATCGTTAAAATCGTGAAAACTCTCAAAAATAAGGTTCTCATACTAAATCCTGGTCGGAGCATAGGCGGCGAACGGGTGGTGCGTTGGTGGCATCGTCTCCAGTAGTAGCATGAATCTGTACCCTCTACTAGCACCGACACGACCCCAGACAAGGGGGGACAAACTAGCAACATGCCCTATGCCAAAGTTATAGAACAGGCAACTAGAATTGTCCTTCGCGAACTGTGGGTGGACTCAGAGGAGAAGATGCATGCTTTCTAAATTGAGCATTCATGCAATATGCTTTTGTGTCTTTTACTTGAGTTTTATTAAACCATGGGGGATCGTGAGCATTTGTCCCTAGTTATGCCTTATTATTTGTTTGTCAAAGTTTGTGTGTTTTATTTTAACCAGATAGGGAAGCAAACATGTCTCTACTCTCCTAATCATGGCAATTACAAAAAAAAGGAAGAAAACACACAATCATGGCATCTAAAAATTCAATTAGCATGCAAAAAGGCATCAACATGGCATGTGCTGGTGCAGTGCTCACAAGTAAGTGAGTAAAAGCATGTATTGACAAAAAAAAAGCATGAATTAGGTCAAGTGCATGTGCGGTGGCGTAGCAATATTGTAAAAAGGCACAAAAAGGCAAGTGCAGTCAAGTATGTACATGCAAACAGAACAAGCAAACAAGCACCAAGTATATACACCAAAGACAAGCAAGAAAACCAAAACTGAAAGTCAGAATCTGGTTATCCCTAGCGGAGTCACCAGTTACTGTGACCATGCTGGTGGAACCCTGCACGACTCTCCTTACTAATGCGTGGAAGCACACGAGGAGTCCTGATACGGTCACGATGAAGATGGTGAATCCGTAGAAGAAGACTAGACTCGGAAACACCAAGGAAAGATAAGAAAAGAAAAGGGAAGGATTCGCCACCTAGTCTTTTAATTGAAAGACAAGGAAAACCAAACACGAATGAAAACCTAGATGAATACGAGATGAAGAAAACATTTATGCTCCTTGCCTAATGGATGTAGTGCTCAAATCAATGCGGGCTAGTGAAAGGGTAAGGATTCTTGTTATGCATGGGGAAGTGGTTAGGCACCCCTATGCGCCCGAAGAAACTCGGTCTTTCTAGGTTACCTACTTGCTAGATGGTCTATTGGGTGTGTGCTTGCCTATTTTGAATGCATATGCTAAAGATGACTAAAAAACAATCAAAGAGAAGAAGAGAATAAAAGTGAAAAGGTTAATGCAAAGGACAAATGTTGGCATTGGGAATGGCGCTTTAGTGTACGCCCGTGGGTGATGAGGAAAATCATGAAAATCGAGAAAACTCTAGGAAATAAGGTTCTCATCCTAAATCCTGGTCGGAGCACAAGCGGTGAACGGGTGGTGCATTGGAGGCATCGTCTCCTACAGTAGCATGAAGCTGTACCCTCTACAAGCACAGACACGACCCCAGACAAGGGGGGACAAACTAGCAAGTTGCCCGACGCCAAAGTTATAGAACAGGCAACTAGAATTGTCCTTCGCGAACTGTGGGTGGACTTAGAGTAGAAGATGAATGCTTTCGTGAGCATTCTTCCCTAGTTATGCCTTATTATTTGTTTGTCTAAGTTTGTGTGTTTTATTTTAACCAGATAGGGAAGCAAGCATGTCTCTACTCTCCTAATCATGGCAATTACAAAAAATGGAAGAAAACACACAATCATGGCATCTAAAAATTCAATTAGCAAGCAAAAAGGCATGAACATGGCATGTGCTGATGTAGTGTTCACAAGTAAGTGAATAAAAGTATGTATTGACATAGAAAAGCATGAATTTGGTCTAGTGCATGTGCGGTGGCAAGTGCAGTCAAGTATGTACAAGCAAACAGAACAAGCAAACTAGCACCAAGTATACACACCAAAGACAAGCAAGAATACCAGAAATGAAAGCCAAAATCTGGTTATCTCCAGCAGAGTCGCCAGTTCCTGTGACCATGCTGGTGGAACCCTGCATGACAATTAGTTAGCATCACTCCTATTAGTCAGCAGCGGGACAACTGCCAGTCAATTGCACCATTTGTACACGCTACAGAAAATCCAAAAAAAATCAAAAAATCCAGAAAACCCAAAAAAATGAAAAAATAGTATTAGGAGCTGAGGAAACAGAGCAACCCGGCAAGTCAGTAGAGTCCACTGTTAAAGAGCTAGAAGTAACATAGAGCAGATACAAGACCAATAAAGCAAATGTGACCATCATGAAGAATCATTAGGGGTAGAAATCGGAGCACATCCTCTCTTTTGATGTCACTGACCCAACCTTCAAAGAGGAAATCATATCGGAGCTCATTGCTTATAGGGAGGAGGATGATGACATGGATGAAGACGGTGAAACGTCTGAATTCCAGCCCTACGACAATGATCTAGACGATCCAAAGTTGCATGTCAAGGAAGCAATTGAAAGGGTGAACATCGGCACAACAGTGGATGTTAAGGAGGTACTTATCAGTGCTAAGCTATCACCACAGGCCATGGCAGATTTCATAGCATTTCTAAAGGAATACACCGATGTCTTTGCCAGAAGTTATGACGACATAGTCGGCCTGGACATCGAAGTGGTGGTACACAAGTTACTCCTAAAGCCTAACGAGAGGCCCGTCAAGCAAAAACTCAGGAGATGGCGACCTCAATGGATCTTGAAATTCAAGGAGGAAATCATGAAGCAGCACAAGGTGAACTTCCTCAAGGTGGTGTTGTACCCAGAGTGGTTAGCAAATGTTGTCCCAGTGCTAAAGAAGGATGGGAAGGTCCGCATGTGCATCGACTATAGAGACCTCAACAAGGCGAGCTCTAAAGACAATTTCCCACTTCCTCACATAGATGTCTTGGTGGACAACATAGCTGGACATAAGATGTTGTCATTCATGGATGGGTTCTCGGGGTATAACCAGATCAAAATGGCCAAGGAAGATATGGAGAAGACTTCCTTCATCACTCCCTGGTGACTTTTCTACTATCGTGTGTTGCCATTTGGGCTTAAGAATGCCAGTGCAACTTATCAAAGGGCAATGACCGTACTTTTCCATGACCTCATGCATCAGGAAATAGAGGTCAATGTAGACGATATGATTGCCAAGTCCAAAGAGCCTGAGGAGCATCTAGTCTATTTGAGAAAGCTGTTTGATCGCTTCAGAAAGTACAAGCTCTTTCTTAACCCCAACAAATGCATATTCGGGGTGTCTTCTGGCAAGCTTCTGGGATACATCATCAGTCAAAGGGGAATCGAGGTCGACCCTAGCAAAGCAAGAGCCATCATCAATATGCCTCCCCCTACATCTGAGAAGGAAGTTTAGAGCTTATTGGGCCGATTACAATATATCAGTCGGTTCATAGCACAGCTTACTCCCATATGTGAGCCTATCTTCAAGCTGTTAAGAAAGAATGCACAGATCCACTGGAATGAGAAATGTCAAGCTGCATTCGACAAAATCAAGCAGCTCCTTACAAAACCTCCTGTCCTGGTTCCACCCACTCTAGGGCGACCTCTATTGCTGTATCTCTCCACCACCCAACATTCCATAGGTGCAGTACATGGGTAGCACGATGAAACAGGACGTAGGGAGAGAGCCATTTACTACCTAAGAAAGAAGTTCAATGATTATGAAGCCAGGTACAGTCCCATCGAGAAGATCTACTTATCCCTTGTCTGAGACACCCAATGCCTCAGGCATTATATGATGGCATATCAGGTCCTTCTCCTATGCCAGCATGACCCCATGAAGTACTTGTTCCAAAAGCCATCATTAGTGGGGTGATGCGTGAAATGACAAGGGATGCTGTCCTAGTACAACATTACATTCGTCACACAGAAATCAATGAAGGGGCAAGCAGTAACGGACCACCTAGCTGATCTACCATTCCCGGAGTATGAGTCGTTACAGATGCAGTTCCCAGATGAAGACATCCTGTTCGCCATGGGAGATGCAGATTCTGATGCGCTAGAAGACATGTCCTGGTGGCACATTTACTTCGACGGAGCAATCAACATGAGGGGTAGAGGAATCAGTGTGGTATTGTTGACACCATAGGGACAAATGACTCCCTTTTCTAGAAAGCTCACTATTGAGTGCACCAACAATGAAGCCGAGTACGAGGCATGCATCATGGGACTGCAAATCGCATTGGAGCATGGCACGCAGAAGCTACAGGTGCATGGGGATGCCATGTTAGTCATATCCCAAATCATTGGCGAATGGAAAACCAAGGATTCAAAGCTCGTGCCATATCACGAATATCTCTTGCAACTCGTCAAGGAGTACAAAGAAGTGCGCTTCTCCTTCATGAGTAGAGCCAAAAACTCCTACGCAGATGCACTAGCAACCCTTGCCTCCTGCTCTCGATACCTGAAGAGTGCACAGTTGATGTATCGATCACTCAAGCAGAGCAGCCCGTCCATTGTATGAGCATAGAGGAAGCGAACTCGTCAGTAGAACTCCCATGGTATCATGACATCAAGACCTTCCTGGAAGTAGGCGATCTCCCAACTGGCACATTACCAGCACACAAGAAGAGCATGGCACGCCTGGCATCAAGATACGTGTTGGGCGAGGGACATCTATATTGAAGGTCATATAACCAGATGCTATTGCGGTGTGTCGACAAAAAGGAGGTTGAAAGAGGAGGACTCTCAACAGGATCAAGAGAAAGGGCCATGTGCTTGAACTCTCGGGCCAAATCTCTCAAGTACTGAGCTTGTGTGGCCGAAGACCCATTAAAAGATAGGTCAGAAGGCAAGAGTAGAACAGCAATGGCCCCTAAAACAGATGAAACCGCAGCTGATTGATCTCCTGAAACAGGAGGTCCTGAGGAATCAGGTGCAGCTAGTAGAACTTCTGGGACACGCGTGGTAGTCACTGCAGTCGAATCAGTGATGGGCCATAGACAGGCTTGTGTCTGCCACTGTCCCGGAAGGGGAAATAAGGACCGTCCATAATTCCCAAATCGAGACGCACAGAAGGAAGAAGAAGCAATCAAAGTGAGAGAAGGTGGATCTGAGTGTGGGTCCCCCTTCAAAACAATAACTGGAGGCTTGCATGTCTGTGGGGCCATGGCTAATCGCAAGCGAAATGAATTAAGCTACGGCAGAAGACAAACGCATGAGCTCTAAGACGAGCTACTGTCAAAAGTGACTAATAGCTCAGAAAAGGCAAGAGAAAACAACTAGGGGAGGCCGCCCGCAATGGAGACACCTGAGCTCCTAGCTGAGGACCTCGCTACAAGCTACCTGAGAAAACATGCAAGAGAAACAGGTATCAGAACCTAGACAACGACACAAAGACAAATGCAAGTTATAAAAGTGGTAGGCAAAGACACACAATGTAGAAGAATGACCTAAAGTGCACTCTCTCACCATGCATGTCCCATATGAGGTTGACCACACGGGACGCACACATGGGTTTTAGGTATTGACTCTGGTCAGAAAAATAAGGTTCTCGTCCTAAATCCTGGTCGGAGCACAGGCGCTGAACGGGACGTGTGTTGGTGGCATCGTCTCCTGCAGTAGCATTGAGCAGACCCTCTACAAGCACCGACACGACCCCAAACAAGGGGGGACAAACTAGCAACATGCCCCACACCAAAGTTATAGAACAGGCAACTAGAATTGTCCTTCGCGAACTGTGGGTGGACTCAGAGGTGAAGATGCATGCTTTCAAAAATGGCCATTCATGCAATATGCTTTTGTGTCTTTTACTTGCGTTTTATTAAACCATGGGGGATCATGAGCATTTGCCCCTAGTTATGCCTTATTATTTGTTTGTCTGAGTTTGTGTGTTTTACTTTAACCAAATAGCGAAGCAAACAAGTCTCTACTCTTTTAATCAAGGCAATTACAAAAAAAAGGAAGAAAACACACAATCATGGCATCTAAAAATTCAATCAGCAAGCAAAAAGGCATGAACATGGCATGTGTTGGCGTAGTGCTCACAAGTAAGTGAATAAAAGCATGTATTGACAAAAAAAAGCATGAATTAGGTCATGTGCATGTGCGGTGGCAAAGCAATAGTGTAAAAAGGCACAAAAAGGCATGTGCAGTCAAGTATGTACAAGCAAACAAGCACCAAGTATATAAACCAAAGACAAGCAAGAAAACCAAAAATGAAAGCCAGAATCAGGTTATCCCTAGCGGAGTCGCCAATTCCAGTGACCATGCTGGTGGAACCTTGCATGGCTCTCCTTACCGATGCGTGGAAGCACACGAGGAGTCCCGATACGGTCATGACGAAGATGGTGAATCCGGAGAAGAAGACTAGACTCGGAAACACCAAGGAAAGATAAGAAAGGATAAGGGAAGGAGTCGCCACCTAGTCTTTTAATGGAAAGTCGAGGAAAACCAAACACGAAAGAAAACCAAGAAGAAAACATGTATGCTCCATGCCCAATGGATGTAGTGCACAAATCAATGCGGGCCAGAGAAAGGGTAAGGATTCTTGTTACGCATGGGGAAGGGGTTAGGCACCCCTATGCGCCAGAAGAACTCGGCCTTTCTAGGTTTCCTACTTGCAAAATGGTCTATTGGGTGTGTGCTTGCCTATTCTTAATGCATATGCTAAAGATGACTGAAAAACAATCAAAGAGAAGAAGAGAATAAAAGGGAAAAGGTTAATCCGAAGGACAAATGTAGGCATTGAGAATGGCGCTTAAGTGTATGCCCCTGGGCGATGAAGAAAATCGTGAAAATCTTGAAAACTCTAGGAAATAAGGTTCTCGCCCTAAATCCTGGTCAGAGCACAGGTGGTGAACGGGTGGTGCGTTGGTGGCATCGTCTCCTGCCGTAGCATGGAGATGTACCCTCTACTAGCATCGACACGACCCCAGACAAGGGGGGACAAACTAGCAACATGCCCTACGCCAAAGTTATAGAACAGGCAACTAGAATTGTCCTTCGCGAACTGTGGGTGGACACAGACGAGAAGCTGCATGCTTTCTAAAATGACCATTCATGCAATATGCTTTTGTGTCTTTTACTTGCGTTTTATTAAACCATGGGGGATTGTGAGCATTTGTCCCTAATTATGCCTTATTATTTGTTAGTCTGAGTTTGTGTGTTTTATTTTAACCAGATAGGGAAGCAAACATGTCTCTACTCTCCAAATCATGGCAACTACCGAAAAAAGGAAGAAAACACACAACCATGGCATCTAAAAATTCAATCAACAAGCAAAAACGCATGAACATGGCATGTGCTGGTGTAATGCTCACAAGCAAGTGAATAAATGCTTGTATTGACAAAAAAAATGCAAGAATTAGGTCATGTGCATGTGCGGTGGCATAGCAATAGTGTAAAAAGGCACAAAAAGGCATGTGCAGTCTTGTATGTACAAGCAAACATGCACCAAGTATACACACCAAAGACAAGCAAGAAAACCAAAAATGAAAGCTAGAATCTGGTAATCCCCAGTAGAGTCACTAGTTCCTGTGACCATGCCAGTGGAACCCGGCACGGCTCTCCTTACTGATGCGTGGAAGCACACAAGGAGTCCCGAAATGGTCACGACGAAGATGGTGAATCCGGAGAAGAAGACTAGACTCGGAAACACCAGGAAAGAAAAGAAAGGATAAGGGAAGGTGTAGCCACCTAGTGTTTCAATGGAAAGACGAGGGAAACCAAACACGAAAGAAAACCAAGAAGAAAACGAGATGAAGAAAACATGTTTGCTTCATGCCTAATGGATGTAGTGCACAAATCAATGCGGGCCAGAGAAAGTGTAAGGATTCTTGTTACGCATGGGGAAGGGGTTAGGCACCCCAATGCGCCCGAGGAACTCGGGTCTTTCTAGGTTTCCTACTTGCTAAATGGTCTATTGGGTGTGTGCTTGCCTATTCTGAATGCATATGCTAAAGAAGACTGAAAAACAATCAAAGAGAAGAATAGAATAAAAGGGAGAAGGTTAATCTGAAGGACAAATGTAGGCATTGAGAATGCCGCTTTAGTGTACGCCCTTGGGCGATAAGGAAAATCGTGAAAATCAAGAAAACTCTCGGAAATAAGGTTCTCGTCCTAAATCCTGGTCGGAGCACAGGTGGTGAACGGGTGGTGCGTTGGTGGCATCGTCTCCTGCAGTCGCATGGAGATGTACCCTCTACTAGCACCGACATGACCCCACACAAGGGGGGACAAACTAGCAACATGCCCTACGCCAAAGTTATAGAACAGGCAACTAGAATTGTCCTTCGCGAACTGTGGGTGGACTCAGACGAGAAGCTGCATGCTTTCTAAAATGACCATTCATGCAATATGCTTTTGTGTCTTTTACTTGCGTTTTATTAAACCATGGGGGATCGTGAGCATTTGTCCCTAGTTATGCCTTATTATATGTTAGTCTGAGTTTGTGTGTTTTATTTTAACCAGATAGGGAAGCAAACATGTCTCTACTCTCCTAATCATGGCAACTACCGAAAAAAGGAAGAAAACACACAACCATGGCATCTAAAAATTCAATCAACAAGCAAAAAGGCATGAACATGGCATGTGCTAGTGTAATGCTCACAAGCAAGTGAATAAATGCATGTATTGACAAAAACAAATGCATGAATTAGGTCATGTGCATGTGCGGTGGCATAGCAATAGTGTAAAAAGGCACAAAAAGGCATGTGTAGTCATGTATGTACAAGCAAACAGAACAAGCGAACAAGCACCAAGTATACACACAAAAGACAAGCAAGAAAACCAAAAATGAAAGCTAGAATCTGGTAATCCCCAGCAGAGTCGCCAGTTCTTGTGACCATGCTGGTGGAACCCGGCACGGCTCTCCTTACCGATGCATGGAAGCACTCGAGGAGTCCCGTAACGGTCACGACGAAGATGGTGAATCCGGAGAAGAAGACTAGACTCGGAAACACTAGGAAAGATAAGAAAGGATAAGGGAAGGTGTAGCCACCTAGTCTTTCAATGGAAAGACGAGGAAAACCAAACACGAAAGAAAACCAAGAAGAAAATGAGTTGAAGAAAACATGTATGCTCCATGCCTAATGGATGTAGTGCACAAATCAATGTGGGCTAGAGAAAGGGTATGGATTCTTGTTACGCATGGCGAAAGGGTTAGTCACCCCTACGGGCCCGAGGAACTTGGTCTTTCTAGGTTTCCTACTTGCAAACTGGTATATTGGGTGTGTGCCTGCCTATTCTGAATGCATATGCTAAAGATGACTGAGAAACAATCAAAGAGCAGAAGAGAATAAAAGGGAAAAGGTTAATCCGAAGGACAAATGTAGGCATTGAGAACGACGCATTAGTGTATGCCCGTGGGCGATGAGGAAAATCGTGAAAATCGAGAAAACTCTAGGAAATAAGGTTCTTGTCCTAAATCCTGGTCGGAGCAATGGTGGTGAACGAGTGGTGTGTTGGTGGCATCGTCTCCTGCAGTAGAATGGAGCTATACCCTCTACTAGCACCGACACGACCCCAGACAAGGGGGGACAAAGTAGCAACATGCCCTACGCCAAAGTTATAGAATAGGCAACTAGAATTGTCCTTCGCGAACTGTGGGAGGACTCAGACGAGAAGCTGCATGCTTTCAAAAATGACCATTCATGCAATATGCTTTTGTGTCTTTTATTTGCGTTTTATTAAACCATGGGATATCGTGAGCATTTGTCCCTAGCTATGCCTTATTATTTGTTAGTCTGAGTTTGTGTGTTTTATTTTAACCAGATAGGGAAGCAAACATGTCTCTACTCTCCTAATCATGGAAACTACCGAAAAATGGAAGAAAACACACAATCATGGCATCTAAAAATTCAATTAACAAGCAAAAAGGCATGAACATGGCATGTGCTGGGTGTAATGCTCACAAGCAAGTGAATAAATGCATGCATTGACAAAAAAATGCATGAATTAGGTCATGTGCATGTGCGGTGGCATAGCAATAGTGTAAAAAGGCACAAAAAGGCATGTGCAGTCATGTATGTACAAGCAAACAAGCACCATGTATACACACCCAAGACAAGCAAGAAAACCTAAAATGAAAGCTAGAATCTGGTAATCCCCAGCAGAGTCGCCAGTTCCTGTGACCATGCCAATGGAACACGGCACGGCTCTCCTTACCGATGCGTGGAAGCACACGAGGAGTCCCGAAACGATCACGACGAAGATGGTGAATCCGGAGAGGAAGACTAGACTCGGAAACACCAGGAAAGATAAGAAAGGATAAGGGAAGGTGTAGCCACCTAGTCTTTCAATGGAAAGATGAGGAAAACCAAACACGAAAGAAAACCAAGAAGAAAATGAGATGAAGAAAACATGTATGCTCCATGCCTAATGGATGTAGTGCACAAATCAATGCGGGCCAGAGAAAGGGTAAGGATTCTTGTTACGCATGGGGTAGGGGTTAGGCACCCCTACGCACCCAAGGAACTCAGTCTTTCTAGGTTTCCTACATGCAGAATGGTCTATTGGGTGTGTGCTTTCCTATTCTGAATGCATATGCTAAAGATGATTGAAAAACAATCAAGGACAAGAAGAGATTAAAAGGGAAACGATTAATCCGAAGGACAAATGTAGGCATTGAGAATGTTGCTTTAGTGTACACCTGTGGGCGATGAGGAAAATCGTGAAAATCGAGAAAACTCTCAGAAATAAGGTTCTCGTCCTAAATCCTAGTCGGAGCGTAGGCACTGAACGGGTGATACGTTGGTGGTATCGTCTCCAACAGTAGCATGGAGGCGTACCCTCTACCAGCACAGACACGACCCCAGACAAGGGGGGACAAAGTAGCAACATGCCCTACGCCAAAGTTATAGAACAGGCAACTAGAATTGTCCAACGCGAACTGTGGTTGGACTCAGAGGAGAAGATGCATGCTTTCTAAAATGTCCATTCATGCAATATGCTTTTGTGTCTTTTACTTGCGTTTTATTAAACCATGACTGTGAGCATTTTTCCCTAGTTATGCCTTATTATTTGTTTGTATGAGTTTGTGTGTTTTATTTTCACCAGATAGAGAGGCAAACATGTCTCTACTCTACTAATCATGGCAATTACAAAAAAAAGAGAGGAAGAAAACACACAATCATGGCATCTAAAAATTCAATCAATAAGCAAAAAGGCATGAACATGGCATGTGCCGGTGTAGTGCTCACAAGTAAGTGAATAAAAGCATGTATTGACATAAAAAAGCATGAATTAGGTCATGCACATGTGGGGTGTCATAGCAATATTGTAAAAAGGCACAAAAAGGCATGTGCAGTCAAGTATGTACAAGCAAACAAGCACCAAGTATATACACCAAAGACAAGCAAGAAAACCAAAAATGAAAGCTAGAATCTGGTTACCCCCAGCGGAGTAGCCATTTCTGGTGACCATGCCGGTGGAACCCTGCACGACTCTACTTACCGATGCGTGGAACCACACGAGGAGTCCCAATAATTCACGACGATGATGGTGAATCCGGAGAAGAAGACTAGACTCGGAAACACCAAGGAAAGATAAGAAAGGATAAGGGAAGGAGTCGCCACCTAGTCTTTTAATGGAAAGACGAGGAAAACCAAACACGAAAGAAAACCAAGAAGAAAACAAGATGAAGAAAACATGTATGCTCCATGCCTAATGGAAGTATTGCACAAATCAATGCGGGCCAGAGAAAGGGTAAGGATTCTTTTTACGCATGGGGAAGGGGTTAGGCACCCCTACGCACCCGAGGAGCTCGGTCATTCTAGGTTTCCAACTTGCTAAATGGTCAATTGGGTGTGTGTTTGCCTATTCTAAATGCATATGCTAAAGATGACTGAAAAACAATCAAAGAGAGGAAGAGAATTAAAGGGAAAAGATTAATCCAAAGGACAAATTTCGACATTGAGAACGGCGCTTTAGTGTACGCCCGTGGGCGATGTGGAAAATCGTGAAAATCAAGAAAACTCTCGAAAATAAGGTTCTCGTCCTAAATCCTGGTCGGAGCACAGGCGGTGAACGGGTGGTGCATTGGTGGCATCGTCTCCTGCAGTAGCATGGAGCTGTACCCTCTACTAGCACCGACACGACCCAGACAAGGGGGGACAAACTAGCAACATGCCCTACGCCAAAGTTATGGAATAGGCTACTTGAATTGTCCTTCGCGAACTATAGGTGGACTCAGAGAAGATGATGCATGCTTTCTGAAATGAGCATTCATACAATATACTTTTGTGTCTTTTACTTACGTTTTATTAAACCATGGGGGATCGTGAGCATTTGTCCCTAGTAATGACTTATTATTTGTTTGTTTGAGTTTGTGAGTTTTATATTAACCAGATAGGGAAACAAACATGTCTCTACTCTCCTAATCATGGCAATTACAAAAAAAAAGGAAGAAAACACACAATCATGGCATCTAAAAATTCAATCTGCAAGCAAAAAGGCATGAACATGGCATGTGTTGGTGTAGTGCTCACAAGTAAGTGAATAAAAGCAAGTATTGACATAAAAAAGCATGAATTAGGTCATGTGCATGTGCGGTGGCATAGCAATAGTGTAAAAAGGCACTAAAAGGCTTGTGCAGTCAAGTATGTACAAGCAAACAGAACAAGCAAACAAGCACCAAGTATATACACCAAAGACAAGCAAGAAAACCAAAAATGAAAGCTAGAATCTGGTTACCCTCAGCGGAGTCGCCAGTTCCTATGACCCATCCGGTGGAAACCTGCACGGCTCTCCTTACCGATGCGTGGAAGCACACGAGGAGTCACGATACGGTCACGACGAAGATGGTTAATCCGGAGAAGAAGACTAGACTCGGAAACACCAAGGAAAGATAAGAAAGGATAAATGCAAGAGTTGCCAACTAGCCCATCAATGGAATGACGAGGAAAACCTAACACGAAAGTAAACCAAGAAGAAAACAAGATGAAGAAAACATGTATGCTCCATGCCTAATGGATGTAGTGCACAAATCAATGTGGGCCAAAGAGAGGGTATGGATTCTTGTTACGCATGGGGAAAGGGTTAGTCACCCCTACGGGCCCGAGCAACTTGGTCTTTCTAGGTTTCCTACTTGCAAAATGGTATATTGGGTGTGTGCCTGCCTATTCTGAATGCATATGCTAAAGATGACTGAAAAACAATTAAAGAGAAGAAGAGAATAAAAGGGAAAAGGTTAATCCGAAGGACAAATGTAGGCATCGAGAATGCCGCTTTAGTGTACACCCATGGGCGATGAGGAAAATCGTGAAAATCGAGAAAACTCTTCAAAATAAGGTTCTCATCCTAAATCCTGGTCGGAGCACAGGCGGTGAACTTGTGGTGCGTTGGTGGCATCGTCTCCTAAAGTAGCATGGAGTTGTACCCTCTACTAGCACCGACAAGACCCCAGAAAAGGGGGGACAAACTAGTAACATGCCCTACGCCAAGGTTATAGAACAGGGCAACTAGAATTATCCTTCGCGAACTGTGGGTGGACTCAGAGGAGAAGATGCATGCTTTCAAAAATGAGCATTCAAGCAATAGGCTTTTGTGTCTTTTACTTGCGTTTTATTAAACCATGGCGGATCGTGAGCATTTGTCCCTAGTTATGCCTTATTATTTGTTTGTCTGAGTTTGTGTGTTTTATTTTAACCAGATAGGGAAGCAAACATGTCTCTACTCACCTGATCATGACAATTACAAAAAAAAAGGAAGAAAACACACAAACATGGCACCTAAAAATTCAATCAGCTAGCAAAAAGGCATGAACATGGCATTTGCTGGTGTAGTGCTCACAAGTAAGTGAATAAAAGCATGTATTGACAAAAGAAAGCATGAATTAGGTCATGTGCATGTCCGGTGGCGTAGCAATAGTGTAAAAAGGCACAAAAAGGCTTCTGCAGTCAAGTATGTAGAAGCAAACAGAACAAGCAAACAAGCACCAAGTATATACAACAAAGACAAGCAAGAAAACCAAAAATGAAAGCCAGAATCTGGTTATCTCCAGCGGAGTCGCCAGTTTCTTGTAACCAAGCCGGTGGAACCCGGCACAACTCTCCTTACCGATGCATGGAAGCACACGAGGAGTCCCGATAAGGTCACGACGAAGATGGTGAATCCGCAGAAGAAGACTAGACTCGGAAACACCATTGAAAGATAAGAAAGGATAAGGGAAGGAGTCGCCACCTAGTCTTTTAATGGAAAGACGAGGAAAACCAAACACGAAAGAAAACCAAGAAGAAAACGAGATGAAGAAAACATGTATGCTCCATGCCTATAGGATGTAGTGCACAAATCAATGCGGGCTAGAGAAAGGGTAAGGATTCTTGTTACACATGGGGAAGGGGTTAGGCACCCCTACGGGCCCGAGGAACTCGGTCTTTCTAGGTTTCCTACTTGCTAAATGGTCTATTAGGTGTGTGCTTGCCTATTCTTAATGCATATGCTAAAGATGACTGAAAAACAATCAAAGAGAAGAAAAGAATAAACGGGAAATGGCTAATCCGAAGGACAAATGTATGCATTGAGAATGCCGCTTTAGTGTAAGCCCGTGGGCGATGATGAAAATCGTGAAAATTGAGAAAACTCTCGGAAATAAGGTTCTCGTCCTAAATCCTAGTCGGAGCATAGGCGTTGAACGGGTGGTGCGTTGGTGGCATCGTCTCCTGCATTAGCATGGACCTGTACCCTCTACTGGCACCGACGCGACCCCAGACAAGGGGGTACAAACTAGCAACTTGCCCAACGCCAAAGTTATAGAACAGGCAACTAGAATTGTCCATCGCGAACTGTGGGTGGACTCAAATTAGAAGATGCATGCTTTCTAAAATGACCATTCATGCCATATGCTTTTGTGTCTTTTACTTGCATTTTATTAAACCATGGGGGATCGCGAACATTTGTCCCTAGTTATGCATTATTATTTGTTTGTCTGAGTTTGTGTGTTTTATTTTAACCAGACAGGGAAGCAAACATGTCTCTACTCTCCTAATCATGGAAACTACAAAAAAAAGGAAGAAAACACACAATCATGTCATCTAAAAATTCAATCAGCAAGCAAAAAGGCATGAACATGTCATGTGCTGGTGTAGTGCTCACAAGTAAGTGAATAAAAGCATATATTGACAAAAAAAAGCATGAATTAGGTCTTGTGCATGTGCGGTGGCATAGCAATAGTGTAAATAGGAACAAAAAGGCATGTGCAGTCAAATATGTACAAGCAAACAAGCACCAAGTATATACACCAAAGACAAGCAAGAAAACCAAAAATGAAAGCCAGAATCTGGTTATCCCCAGCGGAGTCGCCTGTTCGAGTGACCATGCTAGTGGAACCCTGCATGGCTCTCCTTACCGATGCGTGGAAGCACACGGGGAGTCCCGATACGGTCACGATGAAGATGGTGAATCCGGAGAAGAAGACTAGACTCAGAAACACCAAGGAAAGATAAGAAATGATAAGGGAAGGATTCGCCACCTAGTCTTTTAATGGAAAGACGAGGAAAACCAATATGAATACGAGATGACGAAAACATATATGCCCCATGCCTAATGGTTGTAGTGCACAAATCAATGTGGGCCAGAGAAAGGGTAAGGATTCTTGTTACGCATGGGGAAGGGGTTAGGCACCCCAATGCGCCCGAGGAACTCGGGTCTTTCTAGGTTTCCTACTTGCTAAATGGTCTATTGGGTGTGTGCTTGCCTATTCTGAATGCATATGCTAAAGAAGACTGAAAAACAATCAAAGAGAAGAATAGAATAAAAGGGAGAAGGTTAATCTGAAGGACAAATGTAGGCATTGAGAATGCCGCTTTAGTGTACGCCCGTGGGCGATGAGGAAAATCGTGAAAATCAAGAAAACTCTCGGAAATAAGGTTCTCGTCCTAAATCCTGGTCGGAGCACAGGTGGTGAACGGGTGGTGCGTTGGTGGCATCGTCTCCTGCAGTCGCATGGAGCTGTACCCTCTAGTAGCACCGACACGACCCCAGACACGGGGGGACAAACTAGCAACATGCCCTACGCCAAAGTTATAGAACAGGCAACTAGAATTGTCATTCGTTAACTGTCGGTGGACTCAGAGGAGAAGATGCATGCTTTCTAAAATGACCATTCATGCAATATGCTTTTGTGTCTTTTACTTGCGTCTTATTAAACCATGGGGGATCGAGAGCATTTGTCCCTAGTTATGCCTTATTATTTGTTTGTCTGAGTTTGTGTGTTTTATTTTAACCAGATAGGGAAGCAAACTTGTCTTTACTCTCCGAATCATGGCAATTACAAAAAAAAGGAAGAAAACACACAATCATGGCATCTAAAAATTCAATCAGCAAGCAAAAAGGCATGAACATGGCAAGTGCTGGTGTAGTGCTCACAAGTAAGTGAATAAAAACATGTATTGACAAAACAAAAGCTTGAATTAGGTCATGTGCTTGTGGGGTGGCATAGCAATAGTGTAAAAAGGCACAAAAAGGCATGTGCAGTCAAGTATGTACAAGCAAACAAGCACCAAGTATACACACCAAAGACAAGCAAGAAAACCAAAAATGAAGGCTAGAATCTGGTTATCCTCAGCGAAGTCGCCAGTTTTTGTGACCATTCCAGTGGAAACCTGCACGGCTCTCCTTGCCGATGCGTGGAAGCACACGAGGAGTCCCGATATGGTCACGACGAAGATGGTGAATCTGGAGAAGAAGACTAGACTAGGAAACACCATGGAAAGATAACAAAGGATAAAGGCAGGAGTCGCCACCTAGTCCTTTAATGGAATGACGAGGAAAACATAACACGAAAAAAAACCAAGAAGAAAACAGGATGAAGAAAACATGTATGCTCCATGCCTAATGGATGTAGTGCACAAATCAATGCGGGCTAGAGAAAGGGTAAGGATTCTTGTTACGCACGGGGAAGGAGTTAGGCACCCCTATGCGCCCGAGGAACTCGGTCTTTCTAGGTTTCCTACTTGCTAAATGGTCTATTGGGTGTGTGCTTGCCTATTTTGAATGCATATGCTAAAGATGACTGAAAAACAATCAAAGAGAAGAAGAGAATAAAAGGGAAAAGGTTAATCCGAAGGACAAATGTTGGCATTGAGAATGCCGCTTTAGTGTACGCCCGTGGATGATGAGGAAAATCGTGAAAATCGAGAAAACTCTCAGAAAGCGTCACGCAAATCAACAAAAATTTGAAGAAATTTGAGAAATTCAAATTGGAGAAAATAATCTTCATTCTGGACAATGTCGGCATTGTTAAGCCTATTGATGTACGCCCTCAAGCGATGGAAAGCCAAATTAAGTCAAAAAACATGAAAGCTAGAAGGAATCTGGGAAACAATGAGAAAACCTAGCTTGAAATGAGTTAGAAATAAGTGCACGATTAAAGGAAGAAGGCACAAGAAAATATGCATGAAACAGTGCAACGAAATGCGCAAAATGCATGTGTGAGTGTAAAAATATGAATTTGAGGGGTCTTTGTGCAAAAATCCCAAATTCTGAATGAAAAATAAAATTCTGAAGCTAAATTATCAAAATACATAGAAAAACTCATCTCATGTAAATGATCAGACCACGGGAGGCCTTGTTTGCCCCCTCCGGCGGTCGTCGCCGGCGAGCTCCGTCGCCGGCGAGCTCCGTCGCTGGCGACCGTCGTTTCTTTTTTCATTTAAAAAACCATTTTAAAATGTTTTATTTGAATAAATCCGGAGTTTATGTTTTTCTTGCAAATAGGTCCTTCTGGAATTACTTTTGGGTCCTTTTATTACATCTAGGTCCTTCTGTCACTTTTTCAAAAATGTTTCGAATAAAGTTTTAACTGAAAATATTACATTTTTTACACTGAACATTTAAAATAATGTTTTCTGAGTTTAAAACTTTAATAAAAATCCCTCAGTTCTTTTTTAAGTGCTTTGCTTCAGGAAAATTGCATCTAGACCCTTGCACTCTCTTGAAACTTCTTTGAAAGTTCATTTTTGCTGTGGAAAATGCATCTAGACCCATGTACTTTTCAGAAACTTTCCAGAGTGCACATTTTTGTTGTTTAATTGCATAAAAACCCCTAAACATGTTTAAAAACTTTCCTGAAGCCTGTTTTCTTGGGTAAATTGCATTTTAAACCTCATATTGTACTAGAACTTTTCTGAATGCTTTATTTCTCAGTTAAAATTACATTTTGGCCCCTGTTTTCTTCAGAATGTTTCATGAATGCTTTGTTTTCTGGGCTTTTTGCAGTTTAGCCCCTATGCTTTA
Organism: Posidonia australis; assembly: GCA_024699735.1. Lineage (NCBI taxonomy): Eukaryota > Viridiplantae > Streptophyta > Magnoliopsida > Alismatales > Posidoniaceae > Posidonia > Posidonia australis. Next base: position 20,719 of record JAMKQA010002555.1, read on the forward strand.
TCATAACTACTCTGATTTGCTTGTTTTCAGGTGTAAAATGACTGTTTTGCCCCTGAAACATTCTAGAATCCTTTTGAATCATTTTTCTTGCGTTTTTACCCCGATTTTATGCTGAATTGATTTGCATGCATGCAATAGTGGGTAAATTGCATTTTATCCCCTAGAGAACTTCATTTTGACTAAGGATGCACATTTGATTCCAGAATTCTTCATACATGCATGGATGTGTTTTCCTATTTATTCTCGCTGATTTGGGCTTCTGAATGTCAGTTTTCCTCGAATTGGTCTTTTTGCACAAAACCCCCTAGAGTTTTTGGATTTGCACTCACTCTTGCATTTTGCATACTTTTCACATCTTTTTGCATGGTTTTTCCCGTCTTTTCTTCCTTGCTTGGTGCACGCTTTTCTAGATTTGTTCTGAGCTTTGTTTTCTCCTTGTTTTCTTGGTTTTCCGCAGTTTTCACTCATTTTGGTTTTCCGTCGCCCAAGGGCGTACAGTAAAAGGCTTATAAAGCCGACACGGTCCCGAAACAAGGATTATTTCCCCTTTTCGATTTTCTCGGATTTATCCCCCAATTTTCGCTGTTTTGCGAGACGCTTTCCGAGAATTTCACGATTTTCACGATTTTCCTCATCGCTCAAGGGCGTACAGTAAAGCGGCATTAACAATGCCTACAGTCGACCCTTGGATTAACTTTTTCCTTTGATTTCTTTTCCTTTGCTTTAATTTTGGCATGTTTTCAATCATTCCATGCACGAGCATATAGAATAAGCAAGCATACACTCTAGCAGACCATTGATAGTAGGAAACCTAGAAAGATCGTGTTTTCTCGGGCACATGGGGGTGCCTAACCTCTTCCCCATGCGTAACCAGAATCCTTACCCTTTCTCTGGCCCGCATTCACTTCAGTCTTATCCATTAAGCACGGATCTCACAAGCATCTTGCATTTCATCATCTTTCTTGATTTTTCTCGTATTTTCCTGATTTTCCTTGTCATTCCATTAAAAGACTAGGTGGCGACTCCTGTTTTATTTGTTTTGCCGATCCTCGTGTACTTGGTCTTTCGGGTCAAGTATCGAGGCTGTCGCTGGCATGGTCACACTACTGAAGCCAGGAATGTGTGCCAGAGGAAATCATAAATTCGACAATAAACCAGAATGCCATGCAATGTAAAATTCTTGTAAACTTGCAAACTCAACAGAAAATGCAACACGAGTATCTTATCAAAATCCAAAAAAAAGAAAACACAAGATGGGTCTTGTGCTCAAGGGCTGTATGCCTCACACAAGACCACACCATCCCTATGCTAAGTAGAAACAACAAGATTCAGCCATGTTATCCAGATCTAGATCATGGACTGATGCATAAGAATCTCCCAAACAGGAGTTCATAGGGCAATCAACTCACTAGATTTCAGCAACTGGCTAAATATGCAAGATGCAAAAAAGGCTTAAAACAATGTCATCCAAGAATGAAATCATGCATGCAAAGACATGCCATATCAGAGAATACACACCATAAAAATCAAAGTCAAACACACCCGAGAATGCATTAAGGTTATGATGCAAAGATGATGATTTATACTCTGACCAGACTGGTGCACCAGGATGGTGCTCTGGTTAGGTGCGCCACCCTGGTGCGCCACCTTGGTGCTCCATTGTGGTGCACTCCAGAAAATCTGAATCAGACTGTTGTCTGATTTTAGATTCTGGTCCAAATGCAAGAGATGTAATGTGATTTATCTTAACCAGATTGATTAATCAGATGGTGAAAAGTTGAAATATGATGAAAAGCAAGCAATGAAAGTCTTTATATCATTTATCTTAAATCATGCAAGATAATGGATTAAGGGCTGAAAATATTGCATTGTAGATTCTAAAGAGCATGCAATGAAGTAATGAATCTAATAGTCATATGAAGATGGTGAATACAAGAAGAGCGTATTTGCAGCTCATTTCATGGCAAACATTTGCATGAATCATGATTCATTATGTAAAAACAGAGATTATATGATGCAGAATTTAATATGGCATTGGAGCATTGTGAGTATACATGTAGGAGAAATCATCTCATCACAAAAACATCATGAAAATAGCTTACTAACAGATCAGATATCTTGTTCTTTACATGCTTTTATATGGTGTAATATCCAGAGCTTAAATAAAAGGATAAGTGAAAGAGGAGTAAGGATCTTACCTTGCTTATGGTGTTTCCTCCTTGAAGGCTCAAGATAATATTTCCTTGTTGCTTTGGATGGGCTGAGAATGCTCTGGAATGTAAGGGTATCTCGAGGAAACGAGAGAGCGTTGCTGGTAGTAAGTGTATGGCTTAACCAAAGAGTGATGAGTTGCCAAGTGTTCCAAATGGTTGCCAATGGAGGTCCTTTTATAGAGTTCTACAAGGGTAACTCTCATGGGATGCAGACAGTCTTGTAAACGAAGAGCCTGGTGTAGATTCGCAGGGAATATCCTCTGGCAAGGGTTACAAGTACGGGAGATGGAAAGCCAGCAGCCAGCACCCTGAAAAGTGGTTGTGCGCCAGGATGGTGTGCTTGATAGGTGTGCCACCTTGATGCTCCAGCTATGTGTGCCACTATAGTGCTCTAGCGTGGTGCTCCAGTCAAGTGCTCCACATTGGTGCTCTCCACTAGCTATCTGAATTGCCAATTGGGCCATAGGCTTGCTATGGGCTTGTGGTCGGTTTATGGAATGATCTCTAGCTAGTTAAAAGGTTGAGTAGGATTCAAAAGTGGTTGAGCTTCCCGCATTCAAAGCAACATCTAGAAAGTTTACCTATGAGCCACCTCAAAATCGGGGTGTCTACACGTTAAGACACATTTTCCAACTTGTTTGGATGACTGTGATTGACAGAGAACTACCATTGCTGTAGCATGTGCTCAACTACTTCAAACTACTGCCCTCTTTGCCTGTCGACTTGGCACTGGGGCCCACCCAGCTAACAGTCAGGGATATCGTTTTATTGCCCTGACCAAGACAAACGAAGCCATCCTAGGTTTCTGTACAAGTTGGGGCGAAACTCAATCTATCTGGTTGGGACTTGTTCAAGGCGAACAAGTGCAATTTCTATCCTTTCCTAGACCAGGCGAGGTTTAGATGATCTCATCCTAGGTTCGCCCCAGATGGACGAATCTTGGTGCCACTCATTATCGGGCTGATAACCCTAACTATCTGGTGACGACGCCATCAACTCATTATCGGGATGATAACCTTAACTATCTGGCGACGAGTCCATCAACTCATTATCGAGCTGATAGCCCTAACTATCCGGTTGACAACCATCACCTCTCAGGAGTGGGCTGATACCCTAAACTATTTGGTTGACAACCGTCACACTGTCTAGAGCGGGCTGATGACCCAAACTATTCGGTCGACATCCGTCATCAGTCTACCCCTCAGTCGGCAAGTCCGATATCTTGCCATGCATCCCCTTAGGCTGGAAGGCCTATCATTTGCCGAGTTTCCCTCTGTTGTGCGACGAACCCAACAGTCTTGTCTAGGCATCCCTTGGCATGAGTCGGGAAATCCCTCACGCTCTCCTCTTAGAGCTGAGCTACCCACTCGTTATCAGCACCACCCTCATGCATCACCCAGCATTAGGGTCATCCTTTGCATCAGCATCATGAATGGGCCACGTGTCATGACTTTTAGGTGCATCCGCCGAATAAGTAGCTCACGGCAGCAGGCTCCACTAGACGATGCTCTGGATTCAATGACCAAAACACAAGCCCAATCAGGCCCCCATTAGTCCAATCTGACCTAATTAAAATTAAAACCAAACAAAACACATTTAAAACACTTAAAATCCAATTAATCAAACAAAAACTCTAATTCAAGTCAAAATGAAATAAAATCCACTTAAATCCATTTAAAATCCAAGTAATTAAGTGAAAACCGTAATTAAAGTCAAAATCCATTAAAAATCCTAATTAATTAAAATTCAAAACCCTAACTAAACCATAAACCCTAATTTAAAATCCAAAAACCCTAAATTAAAATTCAAAACCTTAATTAAACCATAAACCCTAATTTAAATCCAAAAACCCTAAATTAAAATACAAAACCCAATTAAACCATAAACCCTAATCTAAAAAGCCTAAATTAAAACCCCAAAATCCTAATCAAAAAGTAAAACCCTAAAATTAAAATAAATAACACAAAACCCTAATTAAAATCCATAAACCCTAATTAAAACACGAAAACCCTAATTAAAAGTCAAAATTAACTAAAATCCATTTAATCAAGTGAAAACCCTAATTAAAATCCATAAACCCTAAATAAAACACAAAAATCGTAATTAAAAATCAAAATTAACTAAAATCCATTTAATCAAGTGAAAACCCTAATTAAACTCAAAATCCTAATTAAAATCCAAAACCCTAATATTAAACTAGTTAAAACCCTAAAATGATTAAAACCAACTAATTAAACCCTAAAGAAGGCGACTGTTCCGTTCCGGCGGCGACTGTTCCGGGGATTGGAGGTGATTCCCCTCCGACTTGCCCATCAGGCTTCTGCTCCCACTGCGCTCTCCCTTCCGTGTTGCCCCATTTCCGCTCCCCTTTGCTGGGTGTGACCTCTCTTTTTCCTGAACCTGGGGCTGGGTCAGCTCTACGGAGCTCGATCTAGCTCCGGGTTGGGGCTTAAGGATGTCTACTCCTTTCGTGTCTGACCGTCCGCTGGGCAGTCCTCCTGCCGATCCCATGGCTTCTCCTTTGATCTTTAATAACCCTAGAGTGGCCTCTGAGAAGCCCCGCTCTCTCTCCTTCGCAGCTGCTACTCGTGATACGCACAGACCCCCCTCATTTCCTGGGGTGCCGGTCAGACGGCCGGTCCTTTTGGACGGTGATGAAGTCATCCAATTCTCCATTGAGGAGGTGACTCAGATGGCTACCCCTTTCGC
>JAMKQA010002556.1:0-19735 GCA_024699735.1 Posidonia australis
AACCATATATATACTTGGAACCAAACTGAACCGAATCGTTCCAAAGTCGGTCGGTTTGGTTCAGTTCTTATTTTTTAATCTAAATATGTATTAAAAATTGATTCAATAATATTATATCTTCTACATTACTTATACAATATATTTTGTTGGCCTAAAAAAAAGCACAACCCATTAAAACAAGAAGTTCAATACAAGAGCCGAATAAAAAAGTACAATTCTTATTGCAAAGAGGTTCATACTTGTTGATAAAATGTTCTCCAAAATGAAAAAGGAATACACCCATATACTTCTGAACCAAAAAGCTAAATAATTAAGTTATTTCCTTTAACTAAATAGAAATGTGGAAAACAAGATCTTTATTTTGCATCAAATATTTAACACATCTAGAATAAAAAAATTGATAGGCAGAAAGCTAGAAACTACTTTCTTACATTCATCTCTTTACAATAAAGATGTCCTAGAGATTGAAGCGTAATAGATACCACAGATAAAAGCTTTAGGTTTGTGACCAAATAGATACTACAATAAAAACAATGTAGTTGAATTCCATGGGAACTTTGGGATATTGGAGTATGAAGATAGTATTATTAGGATACCACTCAAAAAAAAAAGATAGTATTGCTAGGATGTAAAAAGAAATACAGAGTTCAACATACCTGGAATAAACTAGTAACTTGAAGGGTTCAATAGAAGAAGAGATAAGTCCCTTTAGTCTAGTAAGGATGAGACTGTGAGAGTGTCCTTATGAGGATAAGTTCCCTTTGAAACAAATGACACGAATGACGGATCTACTATGCACTTAGGAGACGACGGAGCAGACGGCGTACTAGAGTAGATGTCACGGAGCGCTGGAACACTAAAGGAGATGACAGAGCAGGCAGCGTGCTATAGCAGATGACACGGAGTAGTGGAGCACTAGAGGAGACAACACAGGTAGCAGATCGACCAACGGAGGAGTGGTCGCTGGAGCCTGGAGTGGTGGACAGGTGGAGCGGTTGATAGAACAAATGGCATGGCGACACAGAGCAGTCGATGAGTGAAAATGTGAAAGTGAAATCAAGTTAGGACTTAGGGATAGGATCTTGAAATGTAAAAAGCATTTATATTACTTTGAATAAAAATGAATGATAGAGTTGTAGATGTGACCATGCCGACGGACAGGGACCTGCAAGTCTAGTATGAAAACTAGACTTGCGAACCGATAAGGTCATGACTGAAGATGGTGAATCAGAGGAAGGATACATCAACTCAAAAATACCATAGAAAGGCAGAGAAGAAAGGATAACGAAAAAAAAGGGAGTCGCCATATAATTTTTTAATGAAAAGACGAGAAAAACTAGATGGATAAAAATGCGAGAAAAAGGATGCAAATGAAGGCGAATGGATGTGTGCATGCTCCGTGTCTAATGGACATGACATAAATGGTCATCGTAGGCTAGAGAAAGGGCAATGACTCCTATTATGCATGAGGAAGGTGTTAGGTAACCCCATACGCTCAACGAGTCGATCTTCTAGGTTAATCGCTCGCTTGTGTGTCGTTAATGTAAATGCTCATGTATGCTTGCTATGTCTAAAATGTTGTGAGTGCTACATGCTATGCTAATGCAAACGTGATGAATGGGGTGAAAAACTACGAAAACTAATGCTTAGTAACGCTATATGAATCTTAGACCATTGGTCAAAAGGAACCAACATAGTAAACATTATTGCCGCCCTATGAATGAATGGATGCAGGAGAATGTGAGAAAACAATGCGATGCAAGTAGAGACAACGAAGGAACTATGCATGGAAATAAGCAAAACAACAAATCAAGAATGGATGCTAGAAAACACGAGAAATCATGTAATGCAAGTGAGGAAATGCAAATACAGGAAAAAACTTAGAAATCAATGCATGATCAGAGAGAAAACAGGGAGACTAGATACATGGGAGATTAGCCATCTACCTGTTCTGAACGAGGAATTCACGTGACTCAACCATGCCCCTCGTTTGCGCAATTGGGCCACGACTGCCAGATACAAAACAGAGCAATGAGCTTTTCATTTCTCTAGATGCATGTGGATGGATGATTGATGGATGCTCGATGCATGGGGCTAAAGGGTATGCAGGGGAACATACCTAGATGTTAAGATGTTGGTAGGGTCGCGTGGTTGGCTCCACCCATCTACCTAGCTTGGAAATGGTTTCTGCTAGTAAGACGGACTGTGGATTCAAACTAGAGGCTTCAGTGGCGCAATCCATGGCTTCCAGAGGTATAGAGGGATGAAGAGGAATGCTAGGATGCAATGTGTATGCAATGAAGTGCATTGTGGACCTTCCCCCGTCTTCCCATCATTTCGCTAGTGACCATGAGCTCGGCAAGCCATACAGGCGGCAAGGTGCACCGAATGGATGTTGAGGAAGACAGAGAGAAGGAAGAGGGAGGCGGTGATGTGCCGAGATTGGGGACAAGAGAGCTCATTGGCCGTCGGCCTTGCTCACGATGTTGGAACCCATCACCGACAATAAAAATGAAATGCAATAAGTGGACATATATGGCATGAAAAATGTTGTTGGAGCATGCATAAAATGATGCAACGATACAAGGAAAACATGAAGGAAACAAAAACATACACAGCAGAAATGAGCGGAACCTATGGAGCTTTGTGGGTTATCCCTTCCGATGAAGGCTCGCGGTGGCATTTTTTACAGCAGTTGGTGCACAACGACTAAGGAGGCGGGTCCAGAGAGCTGAGGGGAGGTTGGTGGAAGGTTTGGTGAAGCAATGTAGGGACTAGTAAGGTGTGTTGGTGGCTTGGATGTAATAGAGGAATAGTGGCAACTCCAGTCAGCGATAGATGTGGTCGGAATGGTTAGGAATAGCCAGTGGGTAGTGCTGGGAATGCTCAACGAGAGGAGAGGCTCTGCTAAAGGTCTGGAGTGTGCTCTGGCATAGTGCAATTTGTGCAAGGCCAAGAGGGGATGTTGTATGATTAATGGATGGTCGGAAAATGGTAGTAGATGGCTAGAAATGGTGGAGGATGGCCGGAGGTGGGGCTGTGTGTGAGCTCAGGACCGGAAGGAGGGCCAAGAGGAGGAGTTGTTGGGCGTGGGTTGACTTTTATAGAGGGAAGAAGAGAGGAAGGTTGTTGGATTTGAAAAGGAGGATTAATGTGGGTGGTTTGGATTTAATCAAGTGACGTTTGATGGGAAATAGGATTAGGTAAAGGGGTTTGATGGTTCAGGTTAATTGTGGAGCATGCCTAGATCCATGCCATCCATTGAGAAAAAGGCAAATTGGTGATCCACTAAGTGAAAAGACCAATGAAGCCCTCAGTAATTAATTATTGATGCAATCGCGTGACATGGCCGCACTATCGACACGTGGTAGTCAGATGACTAGGCTAGGTTAGGACTTTGGGCTAGATTTTGGGTTATCTCTTTGATTGCTGGGCCTTCAAATGGGCTTGGGCTGGTGGTTGGTTTATGGTGGGTTAATGGTGTTGGTTTGGTTTTAGGTAGGTTTTGGGGTGTGAAATGGGCTTTAGTGTGGGAAAGTGCCTCGTTGACGTCGATACGCTCTTCTGGAGAAATCCACCTACGAGTGGCTGCCAAAGTGGGGTGTTTATAGTAAAATATTTATTTATATATAGTATATTAAAATATAAATCGATTCTTGGTTTAGTTCGGTTAATCATATCTAAAACCAAGAACCAAACTACTAAGAATGATTTTAAAATTTGAGAACTAAACCAAACCATTAAACAAATCAAAACCAAACCGAACCATAAAAATGGTTTGATTCGGTTCGGTTCAATTAACCAGTTCTGATATAACCATGTGCACCCCTAAGAGGAAGTAAGAGAGGGAAGGGGGAGGAAGAGAGAGTGGGTGGTTGTTAATTGGTGGTTACAATTTTTAATCATAAATTTGAATTTTGAACTAGTGGGAATTAATGGTTTTGGGATTTCTGATTTTTTGTTTTGGTTTTGATCTTTGTAATGATCATCATGGCAAGTAATGGATGACTAAGTTTGAGTCTCATTTTAAGTTAATTTGAAGTAGTATGTAGGAGATATATTCCTTATATAGGGAAATGATTGAATGACTCTAGCACCCTTGTTTGAAGTGAGTACCTTCTTAAATCTCTTGAATATTTTATTATATATTAAACATATGAAAAATCTAAACATTAAATATTGATTTAAATTGTCTATAAAGACTATAGATAAAAAATCAAGTCAATCCAAGACTTTTAGTATAATAATTTGACTTACAAAAATTCAACGATTTTATATTAGCTCGTAAAAAATATGATTCTATGAATACATTTTTATAGACATATAAAATTCAAAATCACTTCATTTTTAAATGGTAAATATCACAATGAATGTTGATCAAATCTACTGTTTGGATTTCACATGTAATGGATGAATTTTACGACATGTATATAAATTCTTGACTTATAGGTTTATTTTTATTTAGAAACTTTTTATCTACCTATGATACCTATAATTAAAATTTCGAAATTAATTGATTTTTTGTATGTTGATTTTACATGTGACATAGATCATCCTATGGTTGGAAATTTGATATCACTTACGAATTATGAAAATGACATGGGAGCTTAATTAACATAAAGTGAGTCTCTAAGCTCATTTTATCTTTTTCCCATATATATATATATATATATATATATATATCCATCGAAAGAAAAAGGCTCAGAATTATGGGCTGCAGGGGTGGATTTAGGTGGGAGCTTTGTCCCTAGTGGATTTTAGGAAAAATACATTATAATAGATATTATATTTTGCAAATAGTCCCAATAAAAACTCTCTCATACTCTCTCTTTGTAATGACTCTTAAGTTGCTACCACTCAATCTAGTTACATAAATTTATTTTTACTTTTTTTTTATCTTTTTATTATAATTAGAATTTTACTAATCATACAACTAAATCTAAGTACACTCAACAGAAATAAATATAATAAACAACTGAAATAAAACTAAATTAAGCACTCACTAGAATCTCTGATGTATGGTAGTGTGACTCCTCCTATGTTCATTAGTTAAAACTAGCTCTTATCCTACACTTGCCAAAACAGAAATCAAAAGCACACATGAGTGACCACTCAAAATGATCACTTAGCACACACTTCACCTAATAATTTGGCACACTACATCAAGGAAGTAGGCATAATTATGTCCCACACAAACAAACAGAGGTATCCTACCTAGATGCCGCAACACTATAATAGGGCAGTCTACTACCACCTGGCTGGCAGTACAACCTCAAAAACCATGCCTTCAAAACCATTCTTTTCCTTTCTCTTTTTAAAACCATATGCATGTTCTTCTAAAACTTTTATGCACACTAAAAATGACCACTCTTGCCAGATCAAGCCCAAAAACCACACACGCTGACCTCACTCACTCTTTGTGCAGATCAAACAACCAACGGTGTCTGAACGCTCTCTATAGCGTCCAAAACACCCACAACAACCGCAAAACACAAGCTACAAAGCCTCTGCTATGCACAACGCAGTCCCTTCTCGACTCAAGCAATAATACCAAAGCCATAGAACTACTGCCCCAACATACAACACCCCACTAGGTGGAGCACCACAGCCTTCTCTAGACCAAAACCACGGAGCCACTACTCCAAAGTACAACACCACACTAGTGCAACACCATGACCTCCTCTAGGCCAGAGCTTGATTTCTTGAACCAGGGCTTAGTAAAAGCACAAGCACACACAACGTGTCGTACTGTCCAACATCAAACAATCAACACTAGTCACAAGTAGTTTACCGAGGAGCGACCACGGTGTTTTCATTACCACGGACAACCACCCTGTGGAGGAGTTTGCCAGTCCTGTTGTCCTGTCACTTGTATGACCTTCAAAAGCTAACCCCACATGGGAAAGTTGCTCACTCCATCTAGGCAAGCAGTCTTGTCACTCAAGACAAACCACAGGGTATGTCACTCGACGTCCTAGCTCAGTGTTCCAAACCAGTAGAGGCTCCTCACCCTCAGGCTTCTCACCCTTAGGCTCAACCAGCACCTATAAGTCTCGGTACCTGTAACAACTATGGTATTAAATCCAACTACATAAGAGTCTTGTACCTCTCGTGTCCATTGCCTCGACATCACAAGATAAAGACGGTACCTTGGGTCCAGGCTTGGTTTGGCATACTGAACTTAAATGGTTCATCAAACCTGACTAAGGGGACTAATTCGGCAAACCGAAGAGGGATTGGTCGATCGAAATCCCTTGATCCGACATGATGATTCTGATCAACCGACTAGATCAGGTGTTGTGTCAACACCCAAGACCCTGATCGATAGACCAAAAAGGTTCGGTCAATCGAAATCTATGGCAAGGGGACATTTTAGAAGTTCAAAACGACATACTGAAATAATTCGACATACCCAACCAAGCAATCCCAACGTACCTAAAAATAGAATCCAAAGTCCCAAACCTACAAACACCAATCCAAACCATACATATAATATATCAAAATGAAGATCTCGAGGAGATCTTCAAATCAGGACAAGAATTACAATGATCCATTGCCTAAGGCACAAGAGAAGACTAGAAAATTACATGGGAGCACTATTTACCCCAAACCATAAATACCAACATAAATGGTCGACAATTGTACAATAAATTTACTAAAAATTCCTACAATCATCCACACACTATCATGCACCTAGGAATCAAATTAGAAACTAAAAGAAAGCCTACAGGGTATATACTTGGCACCGAAGACGCGATGATGCGAGCGATGCACCTCCTCCTCTCCTTCGGTCATGAGCTTTGGGTCTTCTCCTCCTCTTTCACACGACGATGAGCACGGCGGCGGCGGCGACATCCCCCACTTCTTTTGGTCATCTCTCTCTCTCTCTCTCCCCCTCTCTCTCTCCCTCTCCCTCTCTCTCCCTCTCTCTCTCTCCCTCCCTCTCTCCCTCTCTCTCCCCCCTCTCCCTCTCTCCCTCTCTCTCTCTCGTTAAACGGAGAAGGAGGAGAAGTGATGGAAGGAGATGGAGGGGAATTAATGTGGGGCTCGGAAGAAAGAGAGAGAAAAGGAAGGAAGGAAAGAAGGAACCCGTGAGCACATAACCAGACCACATGACCACTCTTATTCACGTGACTCGTGCAAATCGAGATCCGCCACTAGAACACAATAGAGAACCTCCACAGTTTAGAACAAACCCTTAAAACTTTTATGAGGGCCAGCACAACCATACAACCACACAACACCAAGAAGGCTAGAAACCCACTAATCTAGGTGTAGAACGCTGCTAGAACTACGTTTCACAATGAATGCAGGGAACTCAATGTTTAACGATCCAAAACTCTATTAAAACATTTAGCTAAAACACTACTTCTAAAACTAGGTCATTACACTATTCTCTCTCCTAAACCACTAGACTCTCTCTTCTCTCTCGGGCGAAAAGTCCTAAATCTTTCCCACTTGACATTTGACTTCTCGTAGTTCCGAGCACCCCATAACTAAAAACCACCTTCCACCTTGCCACAAACTCATGGTCATCGACTACCATGGGCCACTTGATTGGTCTCCAACCACTTTCGGCTCTCCAACGATGCTCCTCTAGCAACGTGAGCCTTCATTGTTGATCGATCGTCAACGATCCTCCTTTGTTCTCCTTGCCTCCACCAGTGCCACTTCTGTGGCTCTACTGGATCTCCTCGACTCCTCCTCCATACTCTTCCAATAGTCCTCCTTTAGGCTTTGACGACAATGAGCCTCCACAATTGATCCTCTGACGAGTTGTGAGCTTCTACAGTTGCTTATCTTCTCCTATTCAACCTTTGACGAGTGGCGAGCCTCTGGTGATTCATTGGTAAGCCTCCACCAGTCTACCTTTGTGGCCTTATCTATCTTCTCTTTTTCAAACTTAATTAGTATACGAATACATGGAAATTGCAAATAGGATTTCAGTCTCAAATGTTTTTTTAAACTATATTTTGTTACTCTAATTATTGAAATTCGTTGATGACACAAAATTTCAGTTCTTTGCAACACATTACTTTTGGCAACTCTGTAACACCCATAAATTCATTTAATTGTAAATATAATTTTTAATGAATTTTATGATGTGCGGGTGTTACTGGCGTAAGGTTATTTTGATAATTCTATGGTTTTGTGCTTGGGTCCCACTATTTGGCCTGTTTTGTACCTTGTTCTTTAGTGGAGGCACTGTGCCTGTGATTGTGCCCTTGTGTGCGTGAATGTGCAGGTGTGTGTGGTGTTGTTGGCCTTGTGTTTTGAGGCTAGTTGTTAGGTTGGGAATGTGCAAGTGCATGCGTGAGCATGCTCTTGGTAGTTGGATACATGCGTACCTAACTCCTCCTTCACGTATAAGAAGAGGTGTCGGGCTGAAGTTTCTCCTGTACTCTTCCTTTCCCTTCCCTTTCCACCATCTTTCCCTTATTTCTTCTCTCTTTTCCCACTCGCACGCATCGCCTTCCCCTCCTCCTTCTCCTCCTTTTCCCCTCCTCCCTTCCACTAGCTCCCTTTCTCCCCTTCTTCCTCCTCCCTTTCTCCCCTTCTTCCTCTTCTTCCACCTGGTGCAAGTGAGTGAGAGAGTCAGAGACACAGAGAGAGAGAGAGAGGTGAAGGTGGTGATATGGTTTGAGCCAACAACTAGAGCTCCAGTCATCATCCCTAGGGTCGTGTGGAACTCCAGTGAAGTCGAGGATCGTCGGTGAACTCTAGTCAGTCGGAGAGTCGCTGAAGGTTGTGTAAGGTACACACCTCACACTCTCTCGTAGAATGCATGAAAAATGTAGTAATTGCCTAGGATTGCATGAAATATAGGTGTATAATATGTTTATGAATTTATGGTGAATTTATGGTGAATTATGAGGCATTTATGGCTGTTAATGGTGGTTGGTGGTTTTTGGGTCGTTTTGACCCTTATGTCTTTGTGATTTTATATCTTGAGCTGTGGTGCATGGATTTGAATTTCGTTTGTGTAGTTTTAGAGTAGACTCATGTGTCTACATCCCATATTCTATTCGTGAATTGTGGATTTTTTCTAATGGGTCTGCCCCTCACTTCCACTTGGGCGATTGAGCGGGTTAGGGCTTGGGCCATGTTTACCAGAAACAGGAAATTCGATATGCTATTTTGGAATCGTATATCATTTTCCTACCAGATTTGTCCCCTTGATCATTGTTTTGGTTGACCAAAATCATTCAGTTTACCATTCTGGGCACTTAATTAAGTATAGACTGTGCACCCAATTTTGTCGACTGTTCTTCTTTGATCTACCGAATAAGGGATTTTTGGACGACCGTTTTAAATTTCGGTTTGCCGTTTCTGGTGCCCTGAGTCCAATTCGGTCGACCAGCCTAATTCGTTATGCTGAATCATGCCCGAGTACTATTTTAAACATGAATTTGTTGGTTTTGCTGAATTGTTTTTTATTGTCTAAATTGAGACAGATTGTGGGCCATCAGTGGTGGTCTTATGTGAACAATTGGTGCACCAATTTCGTAGATTTTGGAAAGATATAAAATGATTTTGGAAATGGATTTTAAAAGAGATATAGCCTGGTTTGGAAAAGAGTTTTCTTTGTTTTTTGTATGTGAGCTAATATATTGTGGGCCATGCTACTTGGATTAGGGGATGTGATGATATTCTCGGATGGTTTGGTGTGTCATCCAGGTTGAGGCTGGGGACTAAGAAACTACAGGAAAGTGTTCGTAGGGTCTTGGAGATATGAAATTCCTTGACTGTTGTTCGCAAGGACGAGATTGAGGTCTGCGGGTTTGAGATGTCGACTGGACTTGAAGGTATAATACTTTAGTTATTTCTGGGCATTGAGACTCAAGGCACCGCAAGTGGCAAGGAGACACTCCCACAAATCAGGTACCTTGTAGAAGACGTCAAGAGGACGTACCCTGTGGTGGCCAGAGTGGGTAGTGCACGTGCCCTGTAATTGGTAGCATCCTGAGCGACATGATAACTTTCCCAAGTGGAGTTGGCATTGTGAGGGTTCTCCAAGTGGGAGAACTACGGGACGGATTCACTCCTGCACAGGTTGGCGAGTTCGTGATAATGCATTGCACCTTGGTGGCTGCTTGTGGTCAGAGTTGGTTGCCTAACGCCAGGCATCACGACTCAGTTGTGGTTTGTGGTTTTGGCCAATGTAGCCTATGTTTGAGGTTTGGGCGATATGGCCCGTGCTTTGGCGGTTTTGGCTAGTTAGGACTAGTTTTGAGATATGGATGATTTTCCCTTGAGCTTGTGACTTTAGAAGAAAAAGAGTAAAATGCTTTGAAATGTGGTTTGTGGCTTTAACCGGTAAGGCCGAGTTCTTGAGGCTTGGTGGATTTGGTGAAAAAGTTTTCAAAAGGATTTAAAAGTGAAAAACTTGATTTTATTTTCTAGGTTTTTCGTAGGGTGTATACTAGGTGACTTTCTGGTTACTCACGCGTGTTTTTGTATGGTTTTAGGTTGCAGGTGTAGATAAGTAGCTTTTGGTGAGTCTAGTGTACATAGCCGGAGTCTCGTAGCCACACACATAGGTTCCTGGTAGTTTAGATGCTTTAGATTAGCCTTTAATTTCATGTAATTTTGTTTTAGATTATGTTGAAATTATTTAGACTAATGTGTTTGTGTTAGTAGCGACGCGGGTCGTTACAAGCTTAGATGATAGGTTTTTGAATTTTGAAGGATTGAAATCCATTCTTGACTCCTTATTTTTCTAAGAACAAGTTTAAGGTAACATGACAATCTTTCTAGATCACTTTATTTTTGTTTTTGAATTATATCACATGCTTGATTCCTTATTTGATTGCTTGATTGTTTATTTGAAGTTTTTTCAAACTTATTTGATTACATGACAATTGTAATTTTGTCTTTGTTGTCGGAGTTTTTTTAAAAAAATAATATTTAAAAAAATGATATGTTGGTAGTTTTTAAAGTTAGCATATTTTTAGACTACAATCATAATATCAAAATTTTTTTTGTATCTACTTTAACAATCTATTTTCTATAACTCCCACATTGTAAAATTCCTAACTCTACCACTAAAGGGCCGACCAAACCAATGGGTGCTAACCGTTGAAAACCAACTGATACGGTATTTACACCATTGCAAGCTAATGTTTATAATAAACAAGAACATTTCAAGATAATACTTTATATTCCAACCCATTTGTACTTTGAAGGTGGTCGTGAAAGAGGGAAGATTCATCACAAAACGAACTCATATCAAAATATTGATTTTTAGTCAAGCATAAACAGGGTAGTACATTGTTTGGATCCGAAGAAACCACGACTCAGCGCTAAAATACATGACAAACAATAAGTTAACCTATATTCTTCAACTCAGCTTATCTTAAGCATGCATGTGACAACTTGATATTTATGTCATAAACATATCTACATCTGCAACACCATTGGTTTTGCTGTTGCACAGGGACAAAAGCATAGGACCAAATCGAGGTCTAAGGAGAGCAGCAAACATTTCGTGGAGGCAAAGGAATCTAATCAAGGTCGTAATGTGATGAGTCTGATGATGACTGTAATAATCAATTGTTTGTCTAGTAAAAGGAAGGCTGCTGGTTGGTTGATTTCTTTGCATGCTTCCACTTGAATAGTAGTTTTATGTAAGTAAAGAAAGTTTCATGGGAGTGTGAAGATGGTAAATGACATTGAGGAAGTTCCATACAACGTGAATGGAGATGATCAGGACCATGCACTTCCGTTGTTGATGGTAAGGGAAAGACAGCTGTTAGCTAATGTAGTCCCGTGAGTCCTCACAAAACCAAGTACTTCGTCCTCGTGACGTCAATCGGCATGTAGGAAGGGAACAAAAATGGGTCTGGTACTATTGTACCGATCATATTAAGCCATTGATGATAAATTAGACCAAGTTGCTTAGGTAGTGTCTGATGATAGAAAAGGTCAGACATCAAACTGCCGTTGTTTTTTTTATTTTTTTTTAACAAACAATAATGAAGACTATTCCTTTAATTCTTTCCTTCTACTGCTGATGAGATTTGAATCTACAAGACAGACATGAATACCATTCCTTCTGGTCAATTACATTGTAGTAGTTGATTAAAACTGACAAGAGAACGATGAGATGAAGCTTAATGATCATGACAACGACGTGTTGAAAAATCTAATGCTTGCTGGTTGAACTTGGGTACTCATGGAAAATATGAATGCCGTGTGGTTTTACTATCACCACACGTATTAACGTTGGAACAAGACATAAATTAAGTCTACAGTCACTTGGTCTAGTGGTAAAGTCTCTTTGTTGTTGTACGAGAAGTCGGAAGTTCGACTCCCACAAATATCACATATATTACATCACTTGATGATGATTTATCATAATCAAATGTTTGAATGTAATATATATCAATTACCATTTATCAAAAAAGAAAAAAAAAAAAAAGACATAAATTAAGAGAGGGTCTCCTATCAAACGTGGTTGACGTTTCAAATAGTTAATTTGACCGGAAAAATATCTTGCAATACACCATACGGAAACTCATAACAACGACACCCTTTTTATCTCTCATTGATACTATTTTCCTAATTTATCCAAGCAAAGATAAGCACAAACTGAGAGAATCTATCTGTTTATGATCAACTGACTACTGAAATATCAGAGATTACTTGTCATTCAAGCAAGGCCAACCTTTATGTCGCAGCTTCTATATCGATCCAGTGGAGAAGGTTGTTCGAATGGATGTGACAGGGACAATATATGAACTCCAATAGTTAAAAGTTCTTTCCCACAATCTTCTATCATGATACTCCATTTTTCTTTGATAGGAATAAGTTTGTCCTTGACATAGCTAAACCACACGAACCTTGGTCCAAGTCTTGCCGTCCTGCATGATAAAGATCTACGAATGGATCCAAATGTACGGTGGCAAGGGTTATTCATTTATTTATTTTGTTATGAAAGGGAATGGTGGCAAGTTAAGGTCTTGCAGTGGCTACCCCACTTACCATCATGACTCAGAAGTCAGAACGCAGCAACAGCAAGGTACTCTCACGGGGAGGTCATGGCCGCACATGGCCGGAGTGCCGTAACCGGGACCGCGAGCTGCACCTTGCTATCGTGACACATGAACCACCATGGGGTCGGGTTGTACATGCCACCGTGGTCGGAGGTGGGGTTGGTGCCTACTGACCTAACTGCCGGTGATGTTCTGGATAGGGAAAACAAACAATGCGTGATTCTTACCCGGTGCAATTACAAATGGTTGGTGTACTTTTCGTAACGCATCACATCAGGGCAGCCATAACCGGGACAATCACAGGTATCAAACTTAGGACAGTCAAATTCCAATGCTGGACTCCACTCAGGCTCCTATCACAGGTACGTTTAAAAATTTATTTCTGGACCTTATTGTAACGTTGAATCCTCTAGTTGTGAAAAAGTATTTCAATCCTCTAAAATTAATGATTTAGAGCAAAATGAAGACTTACAATTTGCTAACAACGTCTTATCATGGCCCTCTTATGTTAATTTTAATATTTTTTGTACAAACATTCGTATTAATTTAAAGGATAATAATGAAACAAAATTATTCCTAAACAAAGTCAGAGATCTACACTATTTATGTCCCTCTAACCTAGATGAAAATAACAAATGTGTCATTACAAGAAAACTTTTATTTACTGACACTTAATGTGAAATAACCATCGGTATAGGTAATTATTAGTAATAGTGAAAATCAACTATTCCTATAAGTTATATATTATGATAGTCAATTTTAAATTGTTAGTATAAATTAAAATTACTGACAACAACAACGTTGACCATCATAGAAAATTAATTATAGCGATAAAGCTTTTTTATGTTAGTAATTATGATATATAGTGACATCTATTTGAGAATGTAAGTAATTATGTGAAATGAGTATTTAATTACATACCTAATAAATATTCAATTACATACTTAATTAATCAATGTAATTACATCTATTTGAATAATGATTATTTCCCTATAAAACCCAAAAAAAAAACCCCTCAACTTATAAACTATTTCCCCCGCACTCTCCTCCATTTTCCCTCACCCTCTCTCCATTTTTCACCCACTCACCCAACCCCATCCCTGTCGACGACCTTGAGTCCTCGAAGGTCCGAACAACTCCACCCACGGCCTCACCTCTGGACTCCTCCTCGAGCGACTCCGCCTCTAGACTCCAACCTCCTCTTGTTCTCCCACTGCGAGTGCCTTTCTCACCTTAGTCCTCCAATCTCGATCGACATTCGTTGCCTCCTCCTTGTAAGAACCCATCAACCCAATATTTCTCATTCCTCCAATCCCAACGTCGCCCCCGATCGCAACCCCACAACCCCTTGCTACGACGCCTTCTCCTTCCACGACCTCAACAGTGGCAGTGCCTGTTTGTGCCATCTTATCAGGGACCTCGGCCTACTCGGGATCCCCATCAACGCCACGAGGATCCTTGAGTTGTTCTCCAAGTGTGCCAATCGGGGGAAGGCAGTCGCCACCGAATTCCTATCCTTGTGCGAAGGTTCCTGCTTTCTTTGGCTTCTTGCTATCCTACGTTGGTTTCTTGATATTTTTGTGAAGTTATTCTATTGTGCGTTGTCTTGTTCTTCTTTGGATTTCTTCGATTTTAAGTTTTTGAGTTCTTGCTATTGTGAGTTATTTCGTTGGTGTATTTGTTATATTCTTTTTTTTCTTCCTTTGAATCATTTGATAACAAACTAGTGATTTGATTTCATTGGACTTTGATTTTCCTTTTTTTTTTTGATGTGTGATTTGATTTCTTCGAGTTCTAGTTTTTCTAATAATTGTATGAGTTTTTTGCTATTGAGCGTTATCTTGGTTACATTTTTACTCTTCATTTTTTATTTGCTTTAATTTATTTTAATGGTTTACGATTCTTGTGTTGGAGGTTGGGATCAGTACTAATTATGGTTGGATCATTCTACTTCTTTGTCTTTCTTGGATTTTTGAACTAGTAGTAACACGTATCAATCGTCTCTGTCCAACATTTGTTCTAATTCCTTTTCTTATGCCTAGTGTTGTGTTTCATATGATCATTTTGATTTATATGGACTTCTTTTTTTAGAAGAATTGAAGAAGTCACATAATGTTTACAAAGCTATTTAGTTATCTCCTGTTATGTTTAATTGCAACATTTGGATAGCAAATCTTGGTATAGGATTTGAGAAAGAAAATCCTTCGCTTAGTATCATCTTTTCAGCAAAATAGAGATTTCAAGCAAGCATCATCAACTTCACATAGTTCCAGGCTAATGGTAGACAATATTCAATCTCCTTTAGTTCCGGTAGAAAAAGATCATATGTAATGATTAATATTTTGTTAATCGGTATGAACAAAATATGTTATTTTTGCAGAAATCTTTTTTGTTAAGTCTATTGAACAGGGATTGATTTTAACTGGAACATATGATTCCACAAGACTTGTAATTTGATAATGATTATTTCTCAACAGTGGTTTGCAAAGTTAAAGAAATTATTAATACTAACTTGCCGATTAAAAAAAAAAAACATCTCGAAAGATTCTGCCATTTCGCAGCCACGTCCCAATTGGTACGATGATCAATATGTCATTTCATATGCCACATTTGAAATGCTTGGCCGCTTCAACGTACACTGTAAAATAAAAAATAACAGTTGAATCTTTTTTTTTTTTTTCATCTTCTTTAATGTAGGCTGTTACTTCTACACGGAAAAAGGAGGAAAACAAAGTGTCTAGATTACCATCTGTAGAAACTGTTTGGGCTGAAGGTCGTGTTCTCCTGGCATTGATTTTGCAACCAACATATGCCACACCAAACGTTTGATTAAAAAAAAGAAGAATTGGGAAATATTTTATAAGACAACGTGCTGCTACAGGGCCTTGGTGGGTCAACAAAACCATTTGACTTGAAATAACTATGTTAAAACATTTTGCTACTTGAACAATTGGTAAAAATCCAGAAATTTCGTTGCTTTGCTGGTTCAATTTCAAAATTTAAAAGCTAAACCTTCTTCTCATCATTGGATAAACTTGTTTTGCAATTGATCATTTCCCTTTTTTGTCATTGGTGGCACCTTGTATCTTACCCCAATCAACTTCACACAAAACATGGATAGAGGAGTTCTGATTTTCATATTGTGACTATGCCAACCCGGAGATCTGGCACGGAGTCGCACCAGAGAGAGGAGATCACAACCATGTTAAGATGGCGAAGGCACAAGAAATGATAAAACAAAAGAGAAAAGGAGTCGCCATCTAGTCTTTTAAGGAAAAGACGAGGAAAATCACAAAAGATTGAATGTATGAGATGCAAATGTGAAGGCCAGATGTCTACAAACCAGAGGATGGGTAAGGATTCCTATTACACACGGGGAAGGTGTTAGGCACCCCCGTATGCCCGAGAAACTCGGTCTTTCTGGTCTAATTTGCTTGCTAAAGGCTGAATGAATGCTTGCTAAGTCTAGATCGTGCTCTAAACATACTAATGTGAATGCTAAGACAAGACTGGATGGATGTGTAGGATGGTATGCGAAAACTGCGAAGAAATCCCCATGAAATGACGAAATCACGAAATATGACACAACACAGAAAATCACATGAAATGATGAAGTTTTTGGTGAAAAAAGTTCAGAAAATCATACAAGCCTCAAGAAAATCAATAATGCAAACAACTCAAGTCATCAGAACCATGAAAAATGTTGTGGGAATCAAGACTGAAAAATTACGAAGAAGTCCACGCAAAATGGGCAAACTTTGACATGTGAAGAAATTCACATAAAATGACGATGTTTTTGGAAGGAACGTCTCGAAAAACTATATTGACATCAAAAAGATAAAAAATGAAGTCAACTCAGGTCCTCGGAATCATGAAAAAGTTGTGAAAATCGAAAAGGAGAAAATAATCCACAAATGGACCAATGTGGGCCTTTCGGTCAGTTCATGTACGCCCTCGGCGATGAAATCCAAATCAAAGTGAAAAATCCAAAACGTAGGGGTAAAGAAAATCAAATCGAATATCGGATAAGGGACTCCAAAAATAAAGTAAAGAAAAATCCACAAAAGAAAGGCATGAGATGCAGACTTGCTAAAAAGGGATGGACTGATACGCAAATCTGACAAAAACTATATAAAATGCATGAATGTGTACCTAAGTGTGCAAAAAGGACTAAGGAATGACTTGGGCAAGGATTATGCAAAACTGAGTGTGGAAACTAAAATACATGCACATGGATTGGAGGCATAGGGACAATTTGGTCATTTTAATGGCCAAATGTGATAAATACATGTATGGAGATGATGCATGGTCTGAGACATGTCAAAATGTGTGCAAAATGTCTAGAAAATATTATTTGTAAGAAAACCTGAAAAGGACAAGGTCTTAAAAACAATAAAACGAAGTAAACATAATAAAGGACAAGTACAAGGACCAAAATGTAAAATTCACAAAAAGGGTGAGAATCTGGATCAAAATATATTCAGTGACTTCCATCTTGATATGCAGATGATGAATCAAATGACAGTGTGGCACTGAGATGTGTGAAAAATGGTACTTGGGTAATTTCTTGAAAACTCAGGATCCAAAGTGCAAAATTCACACATAAGTGCAAATGTGATTAAAATGTGAAACTAAAGACTAATTCGTAGTGAAAACATGATTTTTAAATGGAATATATGATTAAATGCAAAATATGAAATGCAATAAGTGAAAAATATCAAAAATATACAAGAAAACATTTAAAACCCTAAATAATGGATTTAAAATTAATCTAAGGGTCTAGATGCAATTTTTTTATGCTCAGGAATTGTTTATTAAGAACTCAGGGACTTACATGCAAAATTTCTAGGCCTGAATGTGATAAAATTGGGCTTTTATGATCATCAGTGCAATTATGCAATTTCTCAGGGTCAATATGCAAAATTTTCAAGAAGAACTCATTTTTAGAAACTCTAGAGGCTTATTGCAAAAGCTTATGACTTAAATGTGAGAAGAAATCCAACTTTAATGATGGTCAGTGCGATTTAAAAATCTTTCAAGGTTCAGAATGCAAATCTCACATGGAAAACTCATTTTTAAAAAGTTCTAGGGGCCAAATGCAAATATTCAGGACTTAAGTGCAAAGAAGTCATGATCTCAGGGACCTAAATGTGATAAAAGATGCATGAATGCAATAAAGATGAAAAATCAAAATGTGCAGGGGATTACATGCAAATCTTACAGAGATAATAAAATAACTGAAAGTTTTTTTAAAACTACAGGGACTTAAAAATAAACAAAGAGAAAATAAACAAAGAGGACTCAAGTGTAATAATCTAAGGACCTAAGACTAAAATCCTAAAACTAAGGGGCCTGGGCCCAAAAATCTCACCTTCAAAGATCAACGGTGGATCGCCAGCGTCTTTGCTCCGACGTGTGTTCCGGCGATGACCTAGTGGTGGTCTAGCAACAGAAGAAGGTGGGCGACGGTCCAGGAGGCTGGAGTGAGGCACAACGACTATCTTCAGCGCTTCAAAAAGGGCTGGGGAGGCCTGAGGATCTCTCCCCACCTAGCCCTCCGGCGAAGTGGCTTGTCAACGTCGAGGAAGATGACGGTGAGGTGGCTGGTGATGGCGCAATGGCTGGAGCGGTGCGGCGAGGGTTGGGAGAGCTTCGGGGAGTCACGACGAGGCTCTGGGGTGCATCGGCGTGGACCAGAATGGCCTGAGGCGTCCCCCCTTCTCCTGCACCGGCGATGATGATGGCGGTGGGTCGTGGGGTTGTTGCGGCGGTCCAGGCGGCGAGATGGAGGCCCTCCGGGGTTCGTGGGAGCCTGAGAATCGTTGGGGAAGTGTACGGAGGTTACAGCGGTGCTTGGATGGTTCTGGTGCTTCAACGGGGTCAGTCAGAGGTAGAAGGGGCGACGACGGCGCTTATCAGGCTGATGGAGACCGACTGAACTCCTTCTGAGCAATGAAAGCTCAGGGAGGAAGAGGAGGAGGAGGAAGAGAGAAGGGAGGCTCTAGGAACCTCCCCTCGATCCAAGAGGTCAGCGACCTCACCGATGGTGGTGAATCCACCATTAGAGACGGAGATGACGAACACCGGGCCTACCTGCTCCGGTGAATCACGAATAAGAACCAGGGGGAGCCTTCTAGACCTTTAGAGGCACTGTAACCATGTCGGCGATAGCCTTGAGGTTTGGCGCGAAAGGCCAAATATGTGAGGATCGACAAAGTCACGACAAAAAAAAAAAAAAAGCAAATGCAGGAGTCGCCACCTAGTCTATTAAAATGGAAGACGAGGAAAACCATATAAAACATGCAAATCATGCAATGGAAAAGCAGGTCATAAACAAGAAATAGGCAAGGATCCCTGTTACGTACGAGCAAGGTGTTAGGCACCCTCGTACGCTCGATAAATCGGTTTTTTAATAGGTTTCTCATTTGCTAATGAAATGTCGGCTTTCCAGCCTTTTATGTGCGCCTGAGGGCGATATGCCATGCCATGCTAAATGTGTGTGGTGTCCTATGCTAAATAAGGGTGCAGGGTGTGCAGGGGTGTGTAACCATGCTGGCGAGGAGATTCCGCAAAAGAATGCGAAATCGGTCGGCCAAATCACGTCGAAAAACAAAACAAATGCAAAATGCAGGAGTCGCCACCTAGTCTATTATGGAAGACGAGGAAAACCATAACATGAAAAATCATGCAAAACAATAAGGACAAGTCTACGAAAACCAAAAAGATGTGGGTAAGGATCC
>JAMKQA010002557.1:0-21567 GCA_024699735.1 Posidonia australis
TCAAAGAAAAGAGAGGTTGTAGAGAGCCTACCTCTTGCGATGTTTCCTTCGTGATATATAAGAAAAGAGATGATCCCCGATGCTTTGGATGGACCAAGGATGCTTGGGATGCAAATGGAAACTCCAAGATACGAATTTTGGTTGTTGGGTGGAAGGAGGAACTCAAGCAAAAACTTGCTAAAGTGCAGATCTATTCTCAGATTTCAGCACCAGAGTTTCTCCCAAAAGGTTGAGTTTCTCTTGCAAAAGAAAGGTCTTTTTCTCTCACAAAAACGAGGGTGTCCTGGAATGGCTGCTCTAGGGGCCTTTTTATAGTGGTCTCTAGGGAGGTTACAAAGGGTTTTGCAAGCGAAAAGCCTCGAATATTTGTTGGCATATTCATTTGCAAAGGTAACAGCCTGGAAGGTGGAAGGTCAGCAGTCAGAGCTGGGTGCCTGGTTGGTGCGCCAGTGATGTGTGCCACCTTGGTGTGCCATCTTGGTGCGCCAACCCTGCTCACAAATGTCTGGTTTGGGCTATGGTTGATGGGTTTGGGGCTCGGTTTAAGGCCTGATCACATCCAAAGCAACATAGGGACTCCCATTCCTGGGTCACCTCAAAATCGGGGTGTCTACAACAGGCAGTGGCTCAGAACAGTCGAGAGTGAACCAAGCCACCGTCGGTGTACAGGCCGTGACTCGGAACCGACGGTAGTGAATCGAGTCACTGCTGGTGTACATGTTGCTGCTCATGACCATTGAGAGTGAACCGAGTCAATGCTGGTGTACAAGCTGCAACTCGGACCCACCGAGAGTGAACCATGTTGCTGCCGGTGTACAAGCAGTGGCTCGAAACTGTCGGGACTAAACCAAGTCGCTATTGGTGTACAGGCTGCGGCTCGGAACTGCCGAGAGTGAACCGAGTTGCTGTCGGTGTACAAGTAGTGGCTCAAAACCGCCAAGAGTTAACCAAGTCGATGTTAGTGTACAGGCTATGGCTCGAAATTTCCTTGAGTGAACTGATTCACTACCGACGTACAGGTAGCAGCTCGAAACCGCCGAGAGTGAGTTGATAAGCTACCGGTGTACTGCCAGTAGCTCGGAATCGCCAAGTGTGAACTGATTCGCTGTAGGTGTACAGGTAGCAGCTCGGAACCGTCGAGAGTAAACCGAGTCGCTGCTTGTGTACAGTCGGTAGCTCGGAACAACAGAGAGTGAACCAAGCTACAGCCAGTGAACAGGCAGCGGCACGGAGCCGCTGAGAGTGAAGAGAGTCGATGTCGGTGTATAGGCTGCGGCTTGAACCCTCCGAGAGTGAACCGAGTCGCTCCTAGTGTACAAGTAGTGGCTCGGAACCATCGAGAGTGAACATAGCCGCTGCCGATGTAAAGGCAGCGACTTAGTACCGCCAAGAGTGAACCGAGTCGCTGCTGGTGTATAGGCTGCTACTCGAAACAGCCAAGAGGGAACAGACTCACTACTGATGTACAAGCAGTGGCTGGGTACCACAGAGAGTGAACCGTGTCACTATCAATGTACCAATAGTGGCTCAGAACCGTCTAGATTGAACTGAGGTGTTGCTAGTGTACAGACAGCGATGGCAAGAGTGAACCGAGTCATTGCCGGTGTATCGGTAGCGGCTCGGAACCGTAGAGAGTGAATCGAGTTGCTGCCGGTGTACAGCCAGTGGCTCGAACCCGGCGAGATATAACCGACTAGTTGATGGTGTACAGGCAGTGGCTCGGAATTGCCGAGAGTAAACCGAGTCACTACCAATGTATGGGCAATGGCCTGGAGCCATCGAGAGTGAACAGAGTCGCTGTCGGTGTATAGGCTTTAGCTCGGAACAACCAAGAGTGAACCAAGTCACTGCTGGTGTATGGCCAGCGGCTCGAAACCACCTAGAGTGAACCAAGTCGCTGCCGGTGTACAGGAAGCGGCTCGGAACCGCCAGAAGTGAACCGAGTTGTTAATGGTGTACAGGCTGCGCAGCGACTCAGAACCGTCAAGAGTGAACTAAGCACTGTTGGTGTACAAGTAGTGGCTCGAAACAGCCGTGAGTGAATTGAGTCACTGCAAATGTATCAGCAGTAGCTCAGAACCACCTAGAGTGAACCGAGTCGCTGCTAGTGTACAGGGAGCAGCACCTGGAGTGAACCGAGTCACTGCTAGTGTACAGTAGTAGCTCGAGAACAGCCGAGAGTTAATCGAGTCCCTACCAGTGTACAGGCAGTGGCTCGGAACCACCGAGAGTGAACTGAGTCACTATTGGTGTACATGATACGGCTAGGAGCCGCCGAGAGTGAACCGAGACGCTACTAGTGTACATGCAGAAGCTTGGAACCATTGAGAGTGAACCAAGCCATTGCTGGTGTATAGGCTGCGGCTCGGAACCGTCGGGAGTGAACTGAGACACTGTCAGTGTATTGGCGTAGACACCCCATATGCTTGCAGTGTGAACTTAAACTCTAAAACTAAACCTAAATCAAATTCAAAATTCAAAAACCTAACTCAAAACCCTAAAATGAGCTTTAAACCCTAATCCAAACCATAAACCCTAGGTTAAACCCTAAACCAAACTCAAAACCAAAATCCAAACCCAAAACCATATGTTAAACCCTAAACCAAATTCAAAACCCTAATCCAAACCCTAAACCCTAAACCAAATTCAAAACCCTAATCCAAACCCTAAACCCTAAGTCAAACCCTAAACTATAAGTCAAACCCCAAACCCTAATGTCAAACCCAAACAACCTAACTAACTTCCACTCCCTCATAACTACTCTAACAAACTCATGTAACTATCTAAACTCTCTAACTAACTCCCACTCAAACATAACAACCTCTAACTACTTAAACAAACTCCAACAACGTCCCACTTAATCTAACAAACTCTAACAACTTCCCACTTAATCTAACAAACTCTAACAACTTCCCACTTAATCCAACAGCCTCTAACTAATCACAACAACCCATAACCACCATGGCAAGCCTATAAATAACCCCCATTTGCAAATGAGAAGGGGTTGTTGGAAAATTTGAGAGGAGAGCCCCCCAAGCTTTTCCATCCCAATCAGAGCAACTAGAGTGATCCAGGAGCAAAGATGAAGCTCGTCACTGTCGCTGAAAACTCTGCAACAGAACTCTTGCTTCTCCACACGTCGAAACTCCGCTTTAGTCACTATGGAAGGCACTAGTAGAAGATCGCCAGAGTCGTGTGTCGTC
Organism: Posidonia australis; assembly: GCA_024699735.1. Classification (NCBI taxonomy): domain Eukaryota; kingdom Viridiplantae; phylum Streptophyta; class Magnoliopsida; order Alismatales; family Posidoniaceae; genus Posidonia; species Posidonia australis. The sequence continues at coordinate 3,204 of JAMKQA010002557.1, forward strand.
ACCATCACTGGGGAAGACGACTGGTAACAAGGCGTGATCGGGCGCCTCCAACTCCGCCGCGCCTCTCCAAGCCTCCAAGAATGTTCCACGGCACGCTCCTAACATTCCAGAGCCATCAAAGCCAAGCCTTGCACCTTGAATCTCCTCCACAGTCAAGCTCACTAGAGTTGGATCGGGTCGACGGCGAGCGAGGTCTGGGGAACAAGGAGCAGTGTTATTCTTGCTTCTGGAAGAGAGGAAATGTTCCACACATCACCTCCAAGCTTCCAACAACTTTGAACTGCCATGCCAGAGCCTCTGAAGCCACCTTCTTCGTCGGCGTCGCGTCGACGGCAAGGGAGGTGGGAGGCTAACTCCAGCCATCGAGGCTGAGATCCAGACCGTTGGATCTTCTCCCCTCTTTCTCCTCTTGCTCTTAATGGAGCCTGATGCACGATCAGGCATCGAGATGCCCTAGAAGGACATCCCCAGTGGTCGTCGACGGTAGAGTTCCTTTTAAAAAAAATAAAAAATAGTTTTTCTTTTAAATAGCTTCAGTTCTTTTCTTTTCATTGCAGTTAGGTTCTTATTTTCTTACAAATAGGTCCTTTTCCTTACTTTTAGGTCCCTGCATATATTTTCAAATCCTTTTAATAATATTTGTCTTGAAATATTGCAGAGGAGCTCCTATAAATTCTTAGAAATGCTTTCTAGGCTTTAAAGTTAAGCAAAAACCCCCTGATTTACTTTTCTTACATTTTAAATCCAACATTTTGCATAAAAAACCCTGAGCTTTGTTGAAATTGTTCTGAATGCATGTTTCCCTATCAAAATTGCAAATTAAACCCTGGCAAGTTAAATATTTGCTTAAATGTGACCTGAATTGCATTTTAGCTCCTGAATTTTACTGATTTCTCACTGAATGCATGTTTTCTAGGGTAAATTTGCATGTCAGTCCCTAAAAATTTGTATTTTCAAACATGAACTGTTTTTCTTGCATATTTAACCCTGAATTTCTTAAGAATTTCATTAAATACATGATTTAATGATAAAATTACATATTGACCCCTAGGAATCTTTAATTTGACAAAAAATGCATAGATTTGCACATTTGACCCCTGATTTCTTTAAAATTACATAAAATGTGTTTTTCTATGTATTTTTGATGATTTAGCATTAGAATTTCAATTTCCATTCAGAATTTGTGATTTTTGCACAAAAGCCCTGGGAATTTACATTGTTACACTCACACAAGCATTTTGTACATTTTGTTGCACTTTTTCATGCATCTTTTCTTGTGCCTTCTTCCTTACATCATGCACGCATTTCTAACACATTCAAAGCTTAGTTTTCTCATCGTTTCCTTGATTTCTTCTGACTTTCACGATTTTGACTTGATTTGGCTTTCCATCACCCGAGGGCGTACATTAACAGGCTTAACAATGCCAACATTGTCCTCAATGAGGATTATTTTCCCCAATTTGATTTTCTTGGATTTCTTCGAGTTTCCCCTGATTTGTGTGACGCTTTCCGAGAGTTTCACGATTTTCCCCATCGCTCACAGGTGTATAGTAAAGTGGCATTCCCAATGCCTACATTTGTCCTTTTGATTATCTTTTTCCCTTTTATTCATTTCTTATCTTTGCTTTGGCATGTTTTTGCAGTCACTTTAAGCATGTGCATTCAGAATAGGCAAGCATACACACAATAGACTGTTTAGTAAGTAGGGAACCTAGAAAGACCAAGTTCTTCGGGCGCATAGGGGTGCCTAACCCCTTCCCCATGCGTAACAAGATCTTTACCCTTTCTCTGGCCTCATTGATTTGTGCATTTCATCCATTAGGCATGGAGCATGCATATGTTTTCTTCACCATGGTTTCTTTTGGAATTTTCCCTTTGTGATTGGTTTTCCTCATCTTTCCAATAAAAGACTAGGTGGCGACTCCTTTCCTTATCCTTTCTTATCTATCCTTGGTGTTTCTGAGTCTAGTCCTCTTCTTCGGATTCACCATCATCGCCATGACCGTATTGGGACTCCATGTGTGCTTCCACGCACCGTAGGAGAGCCGTGCAAGGTTCCATCACATGGTCACAGGAACTGGTGACTCTGCTGGGGTTAACCAGATTCTAGCTTTCATTTTGGTTTTCTTACTTGTCTTTGGTCTATATACTTCATGTTTGTTTGCTTGTACATATTTGACTGAACATTCCTTTTTGTGCCTTTTTACACCATTGCTATGCCACCACACATGCACATGACCTAATTCATGCTTTTTTGTTGCGATACTTGCTTTTATTCACTTACTTGTGAGCACTACACTAGCACATGCCATATTCATGCCTTTTGTTTGTTTGATTGATTGTTTAGATGCCATGATAGTGTGTTTTCTTTCCATTTTTTTTGTATTTGCCATGATTAGTAGAGCAGAGACATGTTGGCCTCCCTTCCTAGTTAATATAAAACACTCAAACTCAGATAAGCAAATAATAAGGCATAACTAGAGACAAATGCTCACAATTCCCTATCGTTTAATAAAACGCAAGTAAAAGTGACAAAAGCATATCGCATGATCGATCATATAGGGCATGCATCTTCTCCTTTAAGTCCACCCACAGTTTGCGAAGGACAATCCTAGCAGCCCATTCTATAGCTTTGGCGTAGGGCATGTTGCTAATTTGTCCCCCCTTGTTCAGGGTCGTGTCGGTGCTAGTAGAGGGTACAACTCCATACTACTGCAGGAGACGAGGCACCAACGCACCACTCGTTCACTGCCTGCGCTCCAGTCAAGATTTAGAACGGGAACCTTACTTTTCTGACTAGAGTCAAAACCCATACCCATGAGTGCATCCCATATGGTCTACCTCATGTGGGACATGCATGGTGAGAGAGAGCATGTTAGTAACATTCATGTGCATGTGTGCCATTCATGCCACCCTAACAAACGATTGCATAGCTAACTTACTTGTTTTGTTGTTTTGTCTTATCTTCTTCACTGACACATTAGGTTTGTTTCCCGTATCAGGTATAGGGTTTTGTGTGCAAGTTCCTAGGTCTACGCTTGGGAGTTCCTTTCTGTGACCTCAGTCTCGAGGCACTGTTCTCGACTGTCTTTCCTCGGGCTATTCATTGCTTTTGATGATAGCTTCTCGTAGGCGTCGTCCTCTTGTTTGCAATCACAACCCCATCCTTACCCATTCCCGGTCCGTTATGGCCCAGCGAGCTTCTAAGACCTTTGCATCGGCTACACCGGAGGGGATTCCTATTTCTACCCCTCCTTCTTCTTTCACTTTGACATCAGTCAATCCATCTGCACTCCATGATAGCCATTTTCAAGCACTTGGAGTTCCCTATCCTCCGGTTTCGAGACACTGGCAGACCCTTATCGGTCTGGAGCCCTTGGCCTATGCAGTTACCATGACTACCACCAAGGCATCTAATATGATGATGTCCTATCCTTCAGTTGACCCTACTCTGCTTGACACACAGCTGGCTGCAATTGCTTCTTCAGTAGGAATTCAACCCACAACATCCTTGAACTTCCAGCCCCCTATGACATCCCTGCCACTTGCTCATCCAACCCTCGATACTGCAACCAATGGATCCATCATCGTGCAGTCTTAGCAGCTTTTGGCCCTTGCACAGAGGCTGCAAAGCATGGCCTTCTTTGTGGATCCTACTCTGATTGCACCTATTTGTCTAGTTTCTAGGGACCCCACTCTACCTGCTCAGGCATTCCATGCTGCACCAATCACACCACAGCCGCAGCCATCGCCGCAGCTTCTCACTGTCCCGACGATAAGCACAACTACTCTGCCAATAGAATCACTACCACAACATGCACAGCATATTCCTCCCTCTACTTGTGGTCCACCTTTTGGGCTGACAGGAGTACAATGGCTTGTGAACCCAACCATACCGGTTCAATAGATATTACTCCCATACACAACAACACGCCTAGCACAACATAACATTTCTATACCCTTGCATCAGATACCGGTTTCAGCATGTACACCACCGCAGATAACGCACATGCACGGGTACACTGGCCATCACGCCACGGCACCAGGTGGCGAGATGATAGATCTAGAGGAGCACACGGGTGCTATAGATACAGCATACGAGAGACCCACCTTGGCTGCACATTCAATGTCAGCAGCAACCCCGAATGCACTTTTCGCTAGGACGAATGACCTGGAGAAAGCACTACAACAAGTGTAGGGCAGGGACCACCAGTTTTATTCCTTTCAGGACCTCTGCTGTTTCCCAAAGGCTATTCTCCCTTCGAATTTCCATATCCCTGAATTTGAAAAATATAATGGGAATGGTTGCCCAATATCACACCTTAGGGCATACTACAACGATCTCGCTCAATTACAAGTTGACGAGAGACTTCTCATTCGCCTCTTTCAGAAAAGCCTCACAGGTCCAACTTTGAAATGGTTCACATCACTAGATATGGCCACTATAAAGACTTTGAATGATTTGAGCCAAGCTTTTCTATAGTAGTATTCTATCAATCTAGACATGGTCCCAAAGTGCGAGGACCTAGTCGCCACAAGGCAGAAGCCCCACAAGCCGTTCAGGGAGTTCGTCGGGCACTGGCGAGCCCTCACTTCACAAGTTCGCAATAAACCTTCTGACAAAGAGTCTATCGAAATAATAATTCAAGGAGCACAGCTAGCCACAAGGGCTCTACTGAGCATTCATCCTATTTCCACTTTTGCATCCTTGATCAAAGCTGGCACTTGTGTCAAGATCTTACTAAATAGCGAAAGCATTCCTACATTAGTAGCATTTGTAAAGTAGACCATGGCTTCAGGCAGAACCAACAACAACAATGGTGGCAACAATGGATCCAACATTGGGTACGCCAGGATGAAGGATTCTACTAAGTATGCTATGGCATATATGGGAGCTCCTGTTATGCCAGTCAGTGTGGTGAGCTCGCCAACTCAAAGTCAGGTAGTCTACACTCCTTCACCTAGGGCACCATGCATATCACAGATCACCACCACCGCTGAGCCAGTCTAGCAGCCCGCACTGGCAAGGCAAGGGCGCTACCTAGGATCAAGGCGGCTCCCACGACCCGAGTGAGATTACACTCCTCTGGTTGAGCCACTAAGTGTCATATTTCCTAAGGTAGTGTCACTACTGAGACTTCTGGAAATCCACCCACCATTGAACCACTTCCGCGGTCGTTTAAAGAGGATTTATATTGCAGCTACCACAGAGCCGCGGGGCACTCTACGGATAACTACTTTTCACACCGAGCAGCAATTCAGTATTTAATTGACCAGAAGGTCATTGCCATTAACACACAAGAGGCAGAACCCGCGCTCGTTGCATAGACACCTCATTCCACTACATCCACATCTAGCAACATAGTCAACAAACCTTTGCCTGAACATGCACCGGGAATTTTGAGAGTCCATTTCCTTTCTTCTGATGAGGTTGTACCTTTTGATCCTTCTTTTCTTATCCATGATGTTTCAGAACTATTCTCCTATTAGCTTGATCAGTCTTTCATTGAAGCATCCAATTTTGTAGTCAATATGATCCAGTTAACTGCCAGACTGAGGCGCTCGGCTGCAAGACCTACCATGCAATCCACCCCACCAACAATTAGTCTACTCGCCAAACCAAAGCATGACCTAGCCCACCAAATGCCAACACCTACTCCACTAGCTTCAGTCCTGGTGGAATTGAAGGCTCGTGCTCCTGTAGTCATTAACTTGACACAAAATACTCACCACATGCCTTATAGTTATACCATAGAAATGTGTGCTGAGGTAACGCAGTCAGGACGGGTATACAAGGCCCCGATTCCCGTTAACAAACCCAACTAGCCCTTAACTTCTTCCGCCCAACCAAAAAACCAAATTCCCAATCAAATCCCTGAAGAGACAATCTCAAAAGCTCACCACACCAATGCCAAAGATGACCCACCTGTGGCTGACATCACTGCCCAGTTAAAGAAAGTCAAAGCAGACATCTCCATCTGGGACCTAATCATACTTCAGTTGAACACCGAGAGGCATTTCTATGAGTTTTTCAGGCCACTTATGTTTCCTCAACCATACAACCATCGGCCTTGGAAAGCATGGTAGGGATAATAGCCACACTGCAGGTCATTTCTTTCTCTAGTTCAGAGCTTCCCCCAGCAGGGACCAATCATAATCAGCCCCTATTCATCATGGTGCAATACCAAAATTTCAGCATTCCTCATACTTTGGTAGATAATTACGCCGGGTTAAATGTCTGCCCTTTGTGAATTGCAAACCAGGTCAACTTTAAATCTAAAGACATTACTCCAACCATGAACGGAATGATGACGTTCAATAACAAGCATCATGATGCTCTAGGGATTTTGATCATTCCCTTAATCATTGGTCCTGCTCATTTTGAGGTGGAGTTCTATGTTGTCGACCTCTAGCCGTCTTTCAATCTTTTGCTTTGGCGCCCTTGGCTCCACAAGCATCAGGTTATCCCCTCAACCCTTCACTAAATGATTATGTTTCATTGGAACAACGACATTGTCGTTGTGATGGCGAAAAACATTGAAATGGAGAAGGTTGAGGTAGTTTCTTCAGTGTCGCTCCATACCGTTCACTTTGACTCCAAACCCTCTGACGTATAATACCGTGTCGACCACTTTGAGCCAGTCAATTTTATTCCGATTATCGAGCGTGACAGCCATTTGGCCGCTTTTGGCAATCCTTTTTTGATGGTCGAGAATCTGTGTCAGAGATAAGGGTACGAGAAGGGAGCACATCTCGGGCAGAATGGCCAAGGAATCGCCGAACCAATTGCCGCAGTGAGAAGACGAGAGTTTGAAGGATTGGGATACGAGTGGAAGCCACAAGACGGATACTCGAGATGTTGTAAGTTCCAAAAGCTCGTTATTCCATGAGATTTAAATAACTTTGTTAGTGCGGGATTGCTGGATCCCAATCAGCGTTTGATGCTTGCAAAGTTTGGGCAGGATAAACTAGTCAATGGGCCAGAGTGGATATGTGTAGAAATTTATTACTCTGATGAGGAAATCGTGGACTCCAGAATGGAACTAACATCATCCATGTCACCAAGGACAGCCATGCTAGCATTGCCACCTCCGAAGTCAACTGATGGACTTTCTACAGGTCCAGCTATAGTCCTGGATTCAACAGTGGCAGCCTCAGCAACATCAACATCAATGTATCAATCAGCTGTGAAGGGGTTATAGTTGGGACAGCCGGAATCATCACCAGAAGTATTAGAAACTACTAATGCCTATTATGTGGATTTGCATCTAATGAAGACGAGAGTGATGCTGTAGTAGCACAAGTTGACAGCATGCTCAACGATTTGGAAGTCCTCTTTCAGGAGTAGTTGGCGGTACTGGCAAAAGACGCATAGAGTGAACTCAGGCACAAAAAGGGGAAAGCAATAATGACAGAATATACTACAGAATAGGCAACTACAGAAGGTCAGTTTGCCATTATAACCTTGGAGGAGAATAGATCACTAAATGCTAGACCAAAGGAGTTTATCTCTTATTAGTCGGGCGGTAGGTCTAGGTGGTACTATCAATCCTGGCCCCATTTAAGCAGTGGGGTCCAAAAAAAAAGATCCTGAGTTAGGCTTAGGAGGGAATGTGGGCGGCAACATTCACATCAGTTAGTCAAAGGACAGCTGCCCACTTGTTACACATGCTGTACAAGGAAGTCATGAGAATGAAAACTTTTGTCTACATAATAATACTGTGAAAGAAGTAGAACAGCCAGATACATCTACAAGTTCAGAAATAGTAGAGTCTGAGATCATTAGAGGTGCATACAAGAAAACCAGGGTTACAGTAACCATCCTAAAGCATCATGAAGGGCAGAATGCTGTGAAAATGTGCACCTTTGGGGACATGGATCCATCATTCCAGCATGAAGTCATTCTCGAGCTTATCGCATGCGGAGAAGAGGATGATACAGAAACAGAAGAGGAAAGTCACAATGCACTAAAATTCCAGCCTTATAATGATGATCTAGAAGGGTCGAACCTACATGTAGAAGAAGAAACTGAGACTGTAAACATTGGCATTGATGAAGACGTCAAGGAAGTGCGAATAAGTGTTAGAGTCATAGCACACACTCGAGCTGAACTTGTAGAACTCCTCCGAGAATATGCAGATATCTTCGCCTAGAGTTACGATGATATGGTTGGGCTAGATGTTTAGGTAGTGGTGCACACATTACCGCTTAAACTTGACGTCAAGCCAGTTAAGCAAAAAATTGCGTAGATGGCGATCGCAGTTGTTGTTAAAATTGAAAGAGGAGATAATGAAACAGCACAAAGTTAACTTTCTGAAGATCGTCCTTTACCCAGAATGGTTAGCGAATGTGGTTCCAGTACCCATGAAAGATGGTCGGGTCTGAATGTGTATTGATTACAGGAACCTAAACAAAGCAAGCCCAAAGGATGATTTCCCACTCCCACATATTGATGTGTTGGTAGACAATACTGAAGGACACAAAATGTTGTCATTCATGGATGGATTCTCAGGATACAATCAAATCTAAATGGTAGAAGAGGATATGGAGAAAACGTCCTTTATTACCCTATAGGGAGTGTTTTGCTATAGAGTTATGCCATTTGGGCTCAAGAATGCTGGGGCCACGTATCAGTGGGTAATGACAGCCTTATTCCACAATCTCATGCACCAAGACATCGAGGTTTACGTGGATGATATGATCGCTAATTCAAAGGAGCTTGAATAACACATTGCTTGTTTAAGGAAGCTCTTCAACCACTTGCGAAAATATAAGCTACGGTTGAACCCCAACAAGTGTGTATTTGGTGTGTCATCAAGCAAGCTACTGGGATACATCATCAACCAAAGGGGAATCAAGGTAGATCCAGACAAGGCTAAAGCCGTAATCGAGATGCCTCCTCTTACAATAGAGAAAGTAGTCTGAGGGTTGCTAGGGCGGTTACAGTATATCAGTCGATTAATTGCCCAGATAACACCAATTTGTCAACCAATCTTCAAGCTCCTGAGGAAGAACGCGCAAATCCACTGAAGTGAAGAGTGCCATGAAGCATTTGACAAAATCACGAAGCTCTTAGTAAGACCACTAGTCCTAGTTCCTCTGACACTAGGACGTCCCCTATTGCTTTATTTGTCAGTAGCACAACATTCAATGGGTGTAGTCTTGGGTCAGCATGATGAAACAGGTTGCAGGGAGAGGGCCATTTATTATTTGAGTAAAAAGTTCAACGATTGCGAGGTTAAGTATATCATAATCGAGAAAGTTTGCTTGTTCCTCGTCTGGACCACACAGTGCTTAAGGTACTATATGATGGGATATCCAGTTTTATTACTGTGCTGACATGATCCCATGAAATGCCTGTTTCAAAAGCCCACACTAGTGGGTAAATGTGTCAAGTGGCAAGTGCTCTTATCTCAATTCGATATCACTTTTGTCACTCAGAAGTCGTTGAAGGGACAGGCCATGGTGGATCACATAGCAAACTTACCCTTGCTAGAGTATCAACCCCTACAGACTCAGTTCCCTGATGAAGATATAATGTTTGCGATGGAGGAGGAAGAGATAGTAGCCCCTCGAGATAAAGATCAGTGGTAGCTTAACTTTCATGGCACAATTAACAGGAGAGGCATGGGTATCTGGGTGGTGTTGGAGACATCGCAGGGCTAGATGATCCCGCTTGCTCGAATGTTAAACTTTGTGTGCACCAATAATGTGGCAGAGTATGAGGCATGTATTCTTGGCTTAAGGGTTGCATTAGAACATGGTGCATGAAAACTACATGTGCATGGTGATGCCATGTTAGTTATCTCACAATTAATGGCAACTAGAGAACCGAAGACCTAAAATTGGTTCGATATCATACCCATCTCTTAAAGCTAATGGCCGAGTTTGAGGATATACGATTTTCCTTTATGAATAGGGCCAAGAATGCTTATGCAGATGCACTAGCCACTCTTACATCCTGGTTGTCCATACCAGAGGATGACATGGTGAAAGTGTCTGTAACCTGCACAGATCAGCTGACACACTGCATGAGCATAGAAGAAGTAGATTCCACAGCAGAGATCCCACGGTATCATGACATCAAAGCCTACCTAGAAACTGAGAGTCACCATCTAGATGCATCAGTGGCAGATAGAAAGACCATGGTTCGACTGGCTTCAAAATATGTGCTTGGAGCAGGTCACTTGTACAAGAGGTCTTACAATCAGATGCTTCTACGTTGTCTTGATAAAAAAAAGGCTGATACAATAATGTTGCAAGTGCATGCTGGGACATGCGAGCCTCACATGAATGGACTATTATTGGACAAGAAAATAATGTTACAAGGTTATTTCTGGTCAACCATGGAGACAGACTACTGTCAGTTTGTGCGAAGATGTCATGACTGTCAAGTCCATGGCCACTTTATTCATGCACCACCACAGCAGCTGCACACCATGTCGTCACCCAAGCCTTTCTCAACATGGGGAATAGACGTCATCGGAGCTATCCACCCATCAACTTCCAATGGACATCACTACATCCTAGTAACAATTGATTACTTTACAAAATGGGTGGAGGTAGCTTCTTACAAGACAGTGATCGCCTCCATGACTGAAAAGTTGATCAGGAACAACATCATTACCCGGTATGGGGTCCCACATTCAATCATTTCTGATAATGAGACAAATTTCACAGCCAAAAAGGTTGAGGATTTCATGCAGGAGTTCCATATCAGGCATCACAGGTCCTCCCTATACTGTCCTCAGATGAATGGGGCTGTGGAATCTACTAATAAGAATCTAACCAAGATTCTTAAAAAGATGGTGAAAACATGTAAGGACTAGCATGACAGGCTCCTATATGCTTTGAGGGCTTACAGAACATCAGTCCATACATCAACAAGAGCAACTCCATATTTTTTGGTATATGGTATGGAAGTAGTCCTACCAATAGAGGTGGAGATACCATCGCTCAAAGTCCTAAAAGAAGCAGAGCTAGAAGAGGCAGAGTGGATTGAGGATCGCCTTATTCAACTGAACTTGATAGATGAGCATCGGTTGCAAGCTATGCATCATGCGCAATGCTATCAGAAACGCATGGCCAAAGCTTATCAGAAGAAGGTCCGACCAGGAAGTTTTTTTACCAGGGGACCTAGTCTTATGAGCAATACATCTTCCTGATAATCATGGCAATTTTAGGCCCAACTGACGTGGACCATTTGTGGTCAAACAAGTCTATTCTAAAGGTGCTGTCATCCTTGAGGACATGGACTACATCGAATAGTCAGAGCCAGTTAATTCATACTACTTGAAAAAGTACTATCATGATCATAAACAGTGTGTCCTCACTCTACGACATTGACACTTTCCTCCATGCATGCATAAATTCATGTTTTTCTACATCCATGTAGCCTTGCATCATAGCACATACTAACCCCCATTCCCTATATGCATATATAGGCCAATGTTTGTTTTCATCACATGCATGGATCTTAGCCCGATGATGATAAGCGGTATAAGCATGCCAACGTTAGGAATATGTAGCACCACCTCAGGTAGATACTATTCAGGTAGCCTAGGGAGTGAGGGAGCCACATTTCATTGTGAATTGGGAAAAGTATCCAAGCCGCTAAAGGACCCTACACCTCCCAGATGGAGATAAATTTTAGGGGTGAGAATGAGGGTGTGAGAAATAAAACAAAATATATATCTATGAAAGGGCATAAAAGAATTAGAAGACAGAAGTCGCAGATAAAAGTCATCCCTAAAAGAGAGAGGCATGACGGGTAACACTTTCTCCAATTTACCTTGGAGAGGAGTCAAAGTGAATACCTAGAAAACATGTTTCAAAAGGGCCTAGCCAACCTTTTAAAAAGCAGTAGCTCCCACCATAGACCAGGTACCTATTACCTCCAAGCTTGGGATAGGGTGAACCCACATGCCTACGAGGGAGAATGAACAAAGAGTAAATAAAATAAAAAAATAGGGGTTTGGTCCAGTGGGGTTTGGAACGGAGCCCAAGACACGATGTCGCATTTCCAGAGAGCCACCCAAAAAACTAGGGGCTTGGATAGAGTCTCGTGAGGTTTGGAGTTACCATTCCCTTATATACTTGGCAATAAGCATCCCAATGCTGAAGGCGCCAATAAGATCCCACAAGTCAATCAACTTGCATGCATTTCTTTCCACAAAACATCATCTTAGAAGCATCGCAGAGTATCATCTAGTTCTCTTAGCTAGGGTATGATAACAACTTTCAGTTTAAGAGAGTCAGGAGGACGTTGCCTAAACCAAGGGCAAGTGAGCTGCTCTTATTGGTTAAGGCCATTTATGTCAAACCAGGGGCATGTCAGCTATCCTATGGTTAGACACATTGAGCTAGTACTAGATTAGGGGCATGTAAACTACTCTGATTGGTTAAGAGTCATCCATGTCGAACAAGGGGCAAGTCAGCTATCCTATGGTTAGACGCATTGAGCCAATACTCGACCAGGGGCGTGTCAGCTACTCTACAGGTCGAGGATCCCCGTAATCTACCGGGAGGCACTCTTGCTACCCCTCTTGGCTTCTTAAGCGCCTTATGAGGGCATAGTCATCGAATAATCCCAATCCTCAGGGTTTGGTGGCTATATCTCATTACATGGGTGCCTGGTCAAAACCAATTGGTAACCAGGACCTTCCCCCAGGGCTATGCACAAAATTTAGTCCGTTCGACAACTCCTTGTTCAGTCAGTTGTAACATTCAGTTGTGGGCCAGTCTCTCTTTTTTTTTTTATACCATTTGTGCTGCATCTTTTATCTGTCTGCTTTGGATTTGCTAAGTGTTATTGAACGAAACGACGTTGAAATCTATTTCTAAAACAATGTCTTGAGCACGTCCTACAAGAGATCGTTTGCCTTTTCTGGTGAAGCTTGAGTCATGGAAAGCTGAAACGCATTACAAATCATGGGCTTCCCTACAATGGTTGTACCCACACACTGCTCAGATGTTCTCCAAACATGGATCAGGTAGTTAACAGAGAGCGATCGTGACAAACAGTAGTTTTGGGGGATCTCCTCAAAGCTTCTGGATATTGCGAAGGTGGAGGTTTCTCGATACTTCCTGTGTGCAGCTGCCCTGTTTTTGAAGCCAGCTCATCATGTATTCCGCTTTGGGAGAATCGAATTGATCCCAACCTAGGAGGAGGTCCACAAAATATGTTGTCTACAAAGGTTCCTAGGACCCACCATGTTTATGCTGTATTCCTTATTCTTGAGTGAGCTAACTGGCCTATCAACCAGTGATTGTAGTCACCAGCTCATCTATTCCGATGTACATTCTCCCATGCTACAGCTAGCTTACTTTGACAAAGTAGCTGGAATATGCACCTCTTTAGGTGACGAGCTCTTGTTAAAGGGCTTTGTTATCTGTTTCTTAGGGGAGTTGATTTTCAGCCATGGTTGGGTGGTTGTAAATATTGAAGTCGCCGAGATTGCTTTGGCAATTGTCACCTGTTAGATAGATTTAGCCCGTGTCATTTTAGCAAAACCTTACCGGGCTTTAGACCAATCACTGTGGCGTTGCCGACACTTTTTTGGTTGTGGAGCTTTTATACAGGTGTGGTTGGCTGCTCATCTGGGTGTTGAAGTCTTACGCCCGCAACAATCGACTTTCGAATCCTACTATCAAAGTGGCCATGTGCGCACGCTAACCTCAGTTCGAAAGGAGTATGAGCGGTTAGAAAGCTTGACAGAACAGAAAGTCAGCTGGTGCATTATTCCTTCGGCTACTCATAACTTTGAGGACTTCTACAACAGAGTTGACATGTAGCTTATCGTCCTGCTAGGGTTGACTGGTGGAGTTGAATATCACCCAGTCCATGTGATACGGCAGTTCGACTATTAGCAAGATTCCTTCGTTCAGGGGCAGATGTCAGCATGGTTCAAAGAATACCCCCTGAGCTCTTACGCTATGACTAAGGAGCTATCTTGCCTACTCAGTGGCTCCATATGATTGAGGGATCTCACACTCATGGAGGGGAAAGGTTGCAAAGCAGATTATGAAGCCGAAGTCGAAGAAGCTTGGATAATCTGCAGTGTTGTTCCAAGCCGTACGCTCTTTACCAAAGCTCTAGGCTCGAAGAGATCCAGAGATGATGCAGATTTTTAACATTCGTGTCACGTTGCTATGTCTTTGCAAGTTGAAATACATGTAATCACTTCATTGATTGTTGAAATAAAACTCATCAGAATATCTCTGGCCAACTTGTTTGATTGCTTATGGTTCATGCAAAATAGAACTTGTTATTGCGATAGCATGTGCTTGACTAGTTCAGGATTCTACCTTCATCTACCTGCCGACTTGGCACTGGGAACTTACCATTCTTCCTCTTGGCTGGTAAGTTCGAAACTTACCATTCTCCCTTTGGTCAGTAAGTCTAAAACTCACCATCCTCCCTCTTTGCTGGTAAGTCCAAAACTTACCATTCTCCCATTGGTCGGAGAGTCTAAAACTTACCATCCTTCCTCCTGGCTGGTAAATCTGAAACTTACCATTCTCCCTTTTGCTGGTAAGTCCAAAACTTAACATTCTCCCTTTGGTCGGTAAGTCCGAAACTTACCATCCTCCCTCTTGGCTGGTAGGTCCGAAACTTACCATTCTCCCTTTGGTCGATAAGTCTGAAACTTACCATCCTCCCTCTTGGCCAGTAGGTCTCAAACTTATCATTCTCCCTTTGGTCAGTAAGTCCGAAACATACCATCCTCCCTCTTGGCCGGTAAGTCCGAAACATACCATTCTCCCATTGGTCGGTAACTTCGAAACTTACCATTCTCCCTTTGGTCGTTAAGACTAAAACTCACCATCCTCCCTCTTGGCTGGTAAGTTTGAAACTTACCACTCTCCCATTGGTCGGTAAGTTCGAAACTTACCATCCTTCCTCTTGGCCGGTAAATCGAAATTTAACATTCTCCCTTTTTCGGTAAGTCCAAAACTTACCATTCACCCTTTGGTCGGTAAGTCCGAAACTTACCATCCTCCCTCTTGGCCAGAAGGTCCGAAACTTACCATTCTCCCTTTAGTCAGTAAGTCTGAAACTTACCATCCTCCCTCTTGCCCGGTAAGTCTGAAACATACCATTCTCCCACTGGTCGGTAAGTCTGAAACTTAACATTCTCCCTTTTTGTCGGTAAGTCTGAAACTTACCATCCTCTCTCTTGGCCAGTAAGTCCAAAACTTACCATTCTCCCTTTGGCCGGTAAGTCCGAAACTTACCATTCTCCCTTTTGGTCGATAAGTTTGAAAATTACCATCCTCCCACTTGGCCAGTAGGTCAGAAACTTACCATTCTCCCTTTGGTCGATAAGTCCGAAACTTACCAACCTCCCTCATGGTCGGTAGGTCCGAAACTTACCATTCTCCCTTTGGTTGGTATGTCTGAAACTTACCATCCTCCCTCTTGGCCAGTAAGTCCGAAACTTACCATTCACCCTTTTGGCCGGTAAGTCCGAAACTTTCCATTCTCCCTTTGGTCGGTAAGTCCGAAACTTACCATCCTCCCTCTTGGCCGGTAAGTCCAAGACATACCATTATCCCTTTGGCTGGTAAGTCCAAGACATACCATTATCCCTTTTGGCTGGTAAGTCTGAAACTTACCATTCTCCCTTTAGTCATTAAGTCAGAAACTTACCATTCTCCTTTTAGTTGGTAGGTCCAAAACTTACCATTCTCCCTTTGGTCGGTAAGTCCGAAACATACCATTCTCTCTTTTGGCTGCTAATTCCGAAACAAACCATTCTCCCTTTTGGCCGCTTAGTCCGAAACTTATCATTCTCCCTCTTGGTCGGTATGTCCGAAACTAACGAATCTCCCTCTTGGTCGGTAAGTCTGAAACTTACCATTCTCCCTTTGGCCGGTAAGTCCAAAACTTACCATTCTCCATTTTGATTGGTAAGCCCGAAACATACCATTCTCCCTTTTGGCCGGTAAGTTCGAAACTTACCATTCCTCCTTTGGCCGGTAAGTCCAAAACTTACCATTCTCCTTCTTGATTGGTAAGTCCGAAACTTACCATTCTCCCTTTGGTCGGTAAGACTGAAAATAACCATTCTCCCTATCGGCTGGTAAGTCTGAAACTTACCATTCCCCTTTTGGCCGATAATTCCAAAACCTACCATTCTCCCTTTGGTCGGTAAGTCTGAAACTTACCATTCTCCCTCTAGGTCAGTATGTCCGAAGCTTACCAATTATTCTCTTCTTAGTAGGTAGATCCGAAACATACCATGTCCCATTCAGTCCTAACTCAAAGAGTTTGGAATTGATGGTGTAGACACCCCCATACGCTTGCAATTGGACAAAAACCTAACAAAACTCTAAAAAACCTTAAAAAATCCAAAATACCAAATAAAACCATAAAACCCTAAATAAACCACAAAAATCTTAAAAAACCCTAAAAAAATCCTGAAAACCCTAGAAAAATCTAAAAAACCAAACAAAACCATAAAACCCTAAATCAACACTAAAAAAACCCTTAAATACCCTAAAAACACTAAAAACCCTAACTAAACCCTAAAAAACCCTAAAACCTAGGTTAAACCCTAAGTCAAAATATAAACCATAAGTCAAACCCCATACCCTAATGTCAAACCCTAACAACCTAACTAACATCCACTTCCTCATAACTACTCTAACAAACTCATGTAACAAACTAAACTCTCTAACTAACTCCCACTCCAACATAACTTCTAACCACCTATAACAACCTCTAACTACTTAAACAAACTCTACCAACTTCCCACTTAATCCAATGGCCTCTAACTAATCACAACAACCCATAACCACCATGGCAAGCCGGGGAAGACGACAGGTAAAGGAGCTCAATTAGGTGTCTCCCGCTCCGCCGTGCCACACCAAGCGTCCAAGAACGTTCCCCGACACACCCCCAAGCTTCCAGAGCTTCCAACATTGCGAATCAGGCCTCGGATCTCCCCTACAACCACCGTCGTTGGAATGCCGTCGAAGCTTGATCGGGGAACCAACTCGAGCCACCATTCTTGCTGATGAAGGGGGGAAACTCATCCTCGTCGCTCTCCTGTGCCTCCAGAAGCCCTCGACCATCGCATCGTTGCCCTTAGAGCCTCCTTCCTCTCCAGCGCCATTACTGGAGCTGCCACGATGGCGAAGGAGATGGGCAGCCTCTTCTGACCGTCGAGCCTTACATCCAGACCATTGGATCTCCTCCTCTCCTTCTTCTCTAGACTCCAGTAGGACCTGATACTCGATCAGGCATCAGGATGCCCCAAAAGGGCATCCCCGACGGTCATCGACGGTGGAGTTCCGTTGTCGGCGATCATCGATTCTTTTTCTTTTAAAAAAATTAAAAAATAGTTTTTCTTTTAAATAACTTCTGATACTTTTGTTTTCTTACAGTTAGGTCCTTATTTTCTTACAAATAGGTCCTTTTTGTTACTTTTTGGTCCCTACATATAGTTTTAAATCATTAAATAAGATTTGTCTTGAAATATTGTAGAGGAACCCCTATGAATTCCTGAAAATGTCTTCCAGGCTTCAAAGTTAGATAAAAACTCCTTGATTTACTTTTCTTACATTTTAAGTCCAGCATTTTGCATAAAAAACCCTGAGCTTTGTTGAAATAATTCTTGAATGCATATTTCTCTGTTTAAATTGCAAATCAAACACTGGGAATTTAAATATTTGCTCAAATGTGACCTAAATTGCATTTTAACCCTAGAATTTCCTTAATTTCTCATTGAATGCATGTCTTTTAGGGTAAATTTGCATGTCAGTCCTTGAAAATTTCTATTTTCAAACATGGACTTTTTTCTTGCATATTTAACCCTGAATTTCTTCAGAATTGCATTAAATACATGTTTTAATAGCAAAATTGCATATTGACCCCTAAGAATCTTTAATTTGACCAAAAGTGCACAGATTTGCACATTTGACCCCAGATTTCTTCAAAATTACATAAAATGTGTTTTTCAATGTATTTTTGATGATTTAGCTTCAGAATTTCAGTTTTCATTCAGAATTTGGGATTTTGTACAAAAGCCCGTGGGATTTACATTTTTACACTCTACATGCATTTTGCACATTTTGTTGCACTTTTTCATACATATTTTCTTATGCCTTCTTCCTTGGATCATGCACGCATTTCTAACTCATTTCAAGCTTGGTTTTCCCATCATTTCTCGGATTTCTCCCAACTTTCACGATTTTGATTTTGTTGTGTTGAGTGGTGAAGGAGAAATCAGAATACCATCCCCTAAAGCAAGCATCCAATCCTCCACAGATGAACCTCACATGAAACCCTAGATTTGGAGAGAAGAGGGAGGAGTTCTCTCTATTCAATTGGAGTCTAAAATAGGGTTACACGAATGAC
>JAMKQA010002558.1:0-21438 GCA_024699735.1 Posidonia australis
GTGGTGGGGGAAGGGCTCGCGTGAGGGAGAAGAAAAAGAAAAGGAAAGAAAAGAAAAAGAAATGGCACGCAAATCGAGACAACTGTGCATCCTCCAACTGGACTCCAAATTGGTCCCAGATTGCAACCAAATGCACAGAAAACCACCCACAACCACACACAACCAAGAAACAACAGGTTATCCATTAATAAACCATTAGGCACAAAATCACAAATAATACATGGTTTATTAAATACAAATGGATAACCGGGCCCAGATGTTACATGGGTAAAGCCAAGCTTAGCAATGTTTTAGTTGTTCCTCATATACAGAAAAATCTACTTTCAGTTTATCGATTCTGCAATGACAATAAAATGAATATTGAGTTTGATGACTCAAGTTTTTGCATAAAGGATCGACAAACTCGGGTGCCAATCAGATGGGGACGAGCTGATGGTGCTCTCTACAATTTACATGCTCAATATTCTGGAAATCAACTGTCTCCTCAAGCTCATTATCTTGCTGTGCGCACTTCAATTGATAAATGGCATTATAGATTGGGACATCCCAATCAACAGAGGACCTTATCCATGATTAATGTAAATAAACTTCCTGTTAATGAGAAAAATACCTTCAGCTTTTGCAATTCATGCTGTTTTGGCAAGGTTCATAAATTAACTTTTAAGAATAGTGGAACTGTTGTGACAGAACCATTAGCTCTTGTTTACACTGATTTATGGGGTCCCAGTCCCATCATCTCAAAACAAGGTTTTCGCTATTACATGCACTTCATTGATGCTGCAACAAAATATACTTGGGTTTTTCCTTTGACTACAAAGTCTGAAGCTCTTGATGTATTT
This sequence comes from Posidonia australis, assembly GCA_024699735.1. NCBI lineage: Eukaryota > Viridiplantae > Streptophyta > Magnoliopsida > Alismatales > Posidoniaceae > Posidonia > Posidonia australis. The sequence goes on from JAMKQA010002558.1 coordinate 840, forward strand.
ATCAATTTCAAAAATCATGTAGAAAAGAAACTGGGAAAAAGTATTAAGGTCTTGCATAGTGATAATGGGGGAGAGTTTATTGCTTTTAAGAGTTTTCTTCAACAAAATGGAATTCAGCACAGATTTTCATGCCCTTATACGCATGAACAAAATGGTAATGCAGAAAGAAAGCATAGACATATTGTGGATACCGGTTTAACTTTACTTGCTCATGCGAATTTACCAAGATTCTTTTGGCCAGAGGCATTCTCCACTGCAGTTTATCTAATAAATAGGATGCCCATTGATTTTCTGCATAATATAAGTCCATTGCAAGCTTTATTCAATATTGTTCCAGACTATGGTTTTCTCAAGGTGTTTGGTTGCAAGTGTTTTCCAAACTTGCAACCTTACAACAGTAACAAGTTCAATTATCGCACCACTCCATGCATATTCATTGGCTATGCTTCTGAACATAAGGGGTACTTATGTTATTCTTCTGAATTTAATCGTATCTTCATTTCAAGGGATGTTCAATTTAACGAGGATGATTTCTCATTAAATGTTCATTTTGATCACCACTCTCCGGCTGCAAGAAAAGATGGTGATTCACCCACTGTTGTTATTCCTTACCTTGAGAATGTTCAGAATTTTCAATCAGAAGAGCCGACTTCAAAGGATCCAATAGATACATCTAATATTAATGTGGAAGACTCAATGTCAAATGATGCTGCCAGCAATACTTCTGTTATTCCAGAGGAAAGTGAATCTTTAGGAGCTACAAATATAGAAACAGAAGTTGAAAATTTTCCAACGGGACCTGTTACTAGAGCATCGAGAGGTATCTTCAAACCCAATCCTAAATATGCTTTAAATGTTTCTAGTTCTCCATTGATACCTACAAATGCAAGTCAAGCTATGTGTGATCCAAAATGGAAGGCTGCTATGAAAGATGAATATAAAGCTTTAATGCATAATAAAACATGGATTCTGGTTCCACTTCCTAAAGGAGTCAATATTGTAGGAAGTAAATGGATTTTTCGTATAAAAGAAAAATCAGATGGAACAATTGAAAGATTTAAAGCATGGTTGGTAGCCCAAGGTTTTTCTCAACAGTATGGAGTGGACTATGTGGAAACTTTCAGTCCAGTGATTAAACCGGTCACAATTAGATTGGTTCTATCTCATGCTCATAATAATGGATGGACTATGAGACAATTAGATGTCTCAAATGCCTTTTTATATGGACATATACATGAAGATATTTACATGCATCAACCCCAAGGATTTATTGATAAGGAGCATCCCAAGCATGTGTGCAAACTTCAAAAGGCATTATATGGGCTGAAACAAGCTCCTAGAGCTTGGTTCACACGTTTAAAAATCTTTTTACTGCAGCGAGGATTTATTAATTCTAAGTGTGATTCCAGTTTATTCATCAAGAAAATGGGCAATGTGATTACATATATTTTAATATATGTAGATGATATAGTAGTGACAGGGTCCTGTGATCAAAGTGTTAAAGATATTATTGATCTCATGTCTAGTGAGTTTGCTATACGAGATTTGGGAAATCTTGATTATTTTCTGGGGTTGCAAGTCAGAAGAACAGGAAATATTCTTCACTTGAGCCAAACAAAGTATATGATTGATGTGTTAAGAAAATTTAAACTCGATGCTGCAAAACCATGCAAAACTCCAATGGCAAGTAAAACCAAGCTCACCAGAAATACAGGCAGCCCTCTCAAAAATCCTACTGAATACAGAAGTCTTGTTGGGGCCTTGCAATACTTGAGTATCACAAGACCTGATATTGCATTTTCTGTGAATAAAGTGTGTCAGTTCTTATCAGTTCCAACAGATGAGCATTTCAAAGCAGCAAAAAGGATTCTCAGATATTTGAAGAGTACGTTAAATCATGGGCTTCTGTATTACAAATCTCCTTCAAGACAACTGCAGATTTTTAGTGATTCGGATTGAGGTGGAGATATTGAAGATCGCAGGTCACACTCTGGATATTCTGTTTTTTATGGCAGCAGTGTCATTTGATAGAGCTCAAGAAAACAGAAATTAGTTTCTAGATCAAGTGCCGAAGTCGAATATAGAGCTTTGGCTCTGGCTGCTTGTGAAATTATCTGGTTAAAAATGTTATTAGAAGAGTTACATATTGCTTCTTCTACACCAAAAATTTGGTGCGATAACCAAAGCGCTATATTTCTTGCAGCAAATCTCATTCAGCACAATCGCACTAAACACATAGAAATTGACATTCATTTTATCAGAGAGCATATATTCAAAGGAGATTTTACAGTGCATTTTATCAGAACTTATGATCAATTAGCTGATCCGTTGACAAAACCAGTTAGTTCAGAAGCTTTTGAATTCTTCTGCAACAAGCTGTCCGTGGCTCCCCTGCTCAGCTTGAGGGAGGATATTGAAATATGTTGCAATTATTGATGCTATGTAATTCTGTTATTTCCTGCATTTTTTGGCTGTTGACAACTGTCATTTTCTGTGGACATAGAGAAGATTCTAGACGCACTGCTTGTGTGTATATATACTGGTGTAAGGCTTTTCATTCGATATATAGAGAGGACTGCTTTGCTTCCACTATTCTCTGGGTCTGACCACTCCATTCTTATTTTTCATCTAGGAAGTTGATCGGTGCAAAGTACTTCAACGCGGGCTACAAGAAGACGGCTGGAAATCTCACTTCCAGCGACCACTCCGCCCTTGATTACGACGGCCATGGGACTCACACGCTCTCCACGGCCGGTGGCCGCTTCGTATCTGAGGCTAGTGTGTGGGCTATGGCAAAGGAACTGCCAAGGGTGGGTCACCCAACGCACGTGTTGCGGCCTACAAGGTCTGCTGGGGCAGACGACCCAGGTGCGACGATGTCGACATCCTAGCGGGGTTCGACTCTGCAATAGGAGATGTCGACATCCTGGGGCAGATGGAGATTTGTTTCAATGAATTTTATTTATTTTCATATTTCCTCCTAAAAACAACATTGTTCTCCATCATTCGCAGCCGGATACCACTGCACCAGGAGCAACTGGTCCTGGTGCAGTACCATCTGGAGTAATCGATAGCCGCCTACACCGGAGCAACTGGTCCATCTGCACTACCATCTGATCGTCGTCGTGTCCTCTTCAATTCATTGTCGGGAACATCAATCTCATGTCTGATGGCTGCAGGAATTGCTGGCCTTCTCAAAACTCTTTATCCTTACTGGAGCCCGGCAGCAATCAAATCTGCTATCATGACCACAGGTGAGAATTTCACATGCATGATCAACTTCCTGATTAAGATATATGTTCTCTCTACATATTTTTTCGGAAATCGATGATCTCTTCACTTAATACTACGTACGTACGTACGTTTTGCATGCAGCTGGAGTAATCGATAATAGAAGGGCGCCATTTCTGAATGCATCCTTCATCAGGGCAACCCCTTTCGACTACGGCTCTGGTCATATCAACCCCAACCTTGCTATGGATCCCGGTCTAATCTATGACACTACAATGGAAGACTACAACAGCTTCTTGTGCGCCACTGGCTCTGACTCAACACTGATAAGGAAATTCTCAGATACATCCTATTCCTGTCGATCAAGGCTTCCAAAGATGACCTACATGAATTACCCTTCAATCACCATCCCAAAACTCACTGGCAAGACCACTGTTACACGGACGGTGAAGAACGTAGGATCATCATCTGCGAAGTACACTGTTCGTGTCAAATCACTTCAGTGTCGGTGAAGCCGACGGTCTTGAGGTTCAAGAAGATTGGTGAGGAGAAGTTATTCAAGGTCACGTTCAAGGCATTGAGAATGTCTAGTGGCTATGTCTTTGGGAGTATGATATGGTCAGATGGAGTTCACAGTGTAAGAAGTCCCTTGGTGGTGGAGCTGATCTGATCAGAAGAAGATGAAGACATGTTACTCTCCTCACCTTTATCTCAAAGGATTGAATAAATAAAGTTTGACATTTTGTGTTTGGGTTGTTTATTTTGATATGAGCAGAGTTCTCTTCCATCATCTACTTCTGCTATGGTAGGTGAATATGTATGAACAAAAAGGTGTCGTATGTATTCTGTGTGATACCATATATATCAATGAATAACATGACTACAATATATTATAGCATGTTCAATGATCTTCAACCAACACATTTTTTTATTCGGGGAAAAAAATTCAATTAGGATATATAAGTGGGTTGTCAAGATAAATTACGACGAAGAATACAATTATTTTAGGATAAGTTACTTAACGATGTTCCAAGTTTTTTTACTTTTTGATACATTTTGTCTAGCATCAGCCTTCCATGAAGCATGTGTTGTCAACTAAGATGTTCGCACCATGTGTCGTTCACACCAACTGTGAGCTAGCGTAGATACAAATTATTTTAAGATTTTTTCAAAACAATTTCGTTCCATGTAAGATAATGGTTTTCATGTCACATGACCAGATGAATTCTATCTACCGAATATTACTTTAATTTGTCCTTTTCTAGTTTGATTTCTAAAAGTTTTTTGTGATTCTTTAGTTTGACTAAAATCTTGAACTAATGTAGATACACTTTTTTGTAGGATTTGTTAGATTTTTTTTGCTATGTAAGTTGATCATATTTTTAGTTTTGCATGACTAGAAATCTTTAACCACAAGATTTTAATTTAATACGATCTTTCTAATCCAATTTATAGAGACGTTATATGATTCTTCAGTTTGACTAAAATAATGAGCTAGCGTAGATACTTTTATTTATTTATTTTTTAATTTCATTCTTTGAAAGATGATTGTATTTCACGTTCACATGATCATATAATCTCGATCAATAGAATTTTAATTTAATTTAGCCTTTTCCTTTACAATTCATAAAAGCTTTATGGGATTCTTCATTTTGACTACAATTTTAAGCTAATGTAGATACAAATTTTTTTAGGATTTTTTTCAATTTTTTTTGTTCCATGTACAATATTGTTTCCACATCCACATGACCTGATGATCTCTACCTATCAGATTTTAATTTAATTTATCATTTTCCAGTAAAATTCATAGAAACTTTTTTTGATTCTTTAGTTTGCCTAAAACCATGAACTATTGTTGTAACGACCCACATCGCTACACCCAAGATTTATTAGCCTAAATAAATCAAACATAATTAAATGCTCAATTTACAAGATAATTAAAGGTTAATTAAAGTATCTAACTACTAAGAATCTATAGTAAACGATTAAGTGACTCCGACTATATGTGCACTAGTACTAAACACTACTCATTATCTACATTGGCAACTAAAATTACAGAAAAGCATGTGTAAGTAACCAAAAAAGTCACTCAGCACACACCCCATGAAAACTACGCAAGGACTAGAATAAAACTTGCGATTAAAATCAAACTAGGTTTAGAACATTTTTCAAAATCATTTTATTTTCTTTGAAAACACCAATAGCACCAAAAAAAACATCAACACTACAAAACCGAGCCCTAATGGCCAAAACCTGTAGAAAACTACGATACCACATAGGTGGGAAAACACTGAGCCACACAGGCACACCAAAAACTTTCGGATGTTACAAGTGTAGACATACATTTTTTGTGAGATTTGTTTTACTTTTTCTTATTGTATAAGTTGATCGTACTTCACGACCAGATAATCTGTATTTACAAGATTTTGATTTAATTTAGCCTTTTTTAGACCAATTCAAAGATGTTTATGTAATGCTTTAGCTCGACTAAAATTATGAGCCACTATAATACAACTTTTTTGTTGAATTTTTTTTGAAAAATTATTTACTTTGTAAGATGATCGTATTTTACATCCACATGACTAGATAATCTCTATCTAGTGGATTTTAATTCAATTTGGTCATTTTCAAGTCAATTGGTAGAAGCTTTATGTGATTCTTCTATTTGACTAAAACCATGAAGTAGTTTCGATACAATTTTTTACGGGATTTGTTTGAAATTTTTTTCTCATGTAAGTTGATCATATTTCATGTCAACATGTCTAGACAATCTCTATTTATAAGAATTTGATTTAATTCAACCCCTTTTAGTCCAATTCATAAAAACTTTATGTGAATCTTTAGCTTAACTTAAACTGTAAGCTAGTATTGATACACGTGAAGCAATAAAGGCAATTTTCTCGAGGACTCTGGCAATTTTCTTCTGGGGTGATTCTTGATCGGATCTGTGTTGTTTTTGGCATGAGGAGATCTTAGCCTATCAACAGTGGGCCCAACCAGCGGTGATGTTGGTCTCTTCTTCGTCTGTTTGGAGGCTTTTCATGGTGGTTTAGGGTTCCAGTGCTAGTTCTTTGTCTATTGTCTTGGCCTTTCACCATGCTGTTGTGTTTCGTGAAGGAGTTATCTTTCCTATGCATGTAGTGAGGGGCTTCCATCACTTTTTGGTGATGCCCTCCTTCTGGTTCTTGGACAATTTCTTTATGACAAGTTAGGGTTTCGGCTACCATTTTGTTGCTTTCTTGGTTGCTACTGTTGTTATCGTTTTGGGGTCTTCTTCTTTGCTTTGTGGTTATGGCTACTCCAACGGTTGAGCCAGGGGGATGTCAGCTAGCAGGACGTTCTTTCGTGGACATTTTACCTGAGAAGGGCGTTAAGGATGATATTCCATTCTAGGAAACAATGACGGAATATGGAAGGTCGGTTATCATCTTATCTAACGTGGAGATTGCTCGTATCTCGATGTCGTATGTGTTGGACCGAAGTCTAAATGTCTAACTTATATGACTTAACCAACTTGATTAATAAGATAGTCCAATCGTAAGACACATTAAATTAAGTGGTATGTGAGGGATATTATAACACAGTTATAGAATGTGCTATTAAAAAACATTTCTCTAGGGTTTCAACATACAATCACAACTCAACTCTTCTAGTTTTCTTGCTTTCGGAAAACTCCCTCCATAGGAGTAGAGGTGATTGTTGTGGAGATAACATCAAGAGAATGTTTCTGCATCTAGATCAATAACATGATAAAATCAGGTAAGTCCCATATAGTTCTATTAAGTGGCACTAGAGCCATGTTTTTGTTGTTGTTTTGTTTTTGGTTTTGGGAGGATTCCATCATATAGCTTTGTTTTGTGTGTATCTAGTTTCACATACAATGATAAAATCATAAGGGTAAAGGTATTAAATGGCATATCCAACCTTTTAGGTCATGTGGTGGTCATTTTCCTGGTATTCCTGTACGTTCCTCTAATCAGGATAGCTTTTCTAGCCACATGTGGGGTGTAATTGGTGTTTTTTTGCCAATTAAGGTGATTCTTGCAGGCTAAATGGCTTTTCAAGGTTTTCCTGACCATCGACGGCCGGATCTGGCCAGCCATGGCCAAAATTGGCCACGACGGTCACCTCCGGGTGCCTCCTAGGCCCCTACGGTGGCCAGGTGGTTGTCGTGTCGTTGCCACCTTTTTCCCTTTCCACTTTTAAAACTTGTTAGGGTTTTTAGGTTTTGTGGTAAACGGATCCAAGGCAGATCCGTCAATCTAATTTACCCATTTATTTGATTTTGTGATAATTGCATATTAGTCCCTACAGTTATATTTTCTTACATTTGGATTTTTATTTTAATTGGAAAACTCTATTAAGTCCTTTGATTTAACGAAAACCCCATAGAAACCTATTATTTCTTTTGAGTCTTGAGTTTTTTGGTTATAATACTCAAGTTATCTATTAGAAAACTCTGTAAGTTTCTGAAATTTATGTTTGGTCCCTGAAGTTTAAACATTTGTTCTAGAATGTGATTTTTGCATGATCAGAATAAAGTTTATTTAGAATAAACCACTGCATTTATTTTAATTGCATTTCAGTCCATATTTCATGCTTTAATGATTAAATGTTTCTAGAAAGCATGTTTTAAGGGTGATTTAGACTGATTGCATGATTAATTATCTAAATATTTTATCCATGTGACTTTTATGTATTTTGGATAAATAGATAATTATTTGCATAATTACATCTAAGGACAAATTGGACCTATGTGTGACAGTTTTATATCCATGTTATCAAAGAACATGCTTTAGTTATTTTAACATGTTATAAAGTTATTTTAGCATAATTAAGGAGGTTATACATATATTCTGTCCAACTATAAAGTTTCATGAATGCTACGTAATTTTTACATTTAATTTGGACGACTTGGAATCTCACCTACGTGACACCAAGTAAGAAAAATTGATTGTAATAATTACATAAAGTCTAGATTTAAAATCTAATAAAGATGGTGCTCAAAATTGCATTTAGATAAATTAGATTAACAAGTTTTCACCAACGTGAGACGATTATGCTTATATCTAAATGGGTGGAATAATTTTGTTTGTATAATTAATATGGAACATTTTAGTATCTAACGATGCTATGTTACATAGACATTTATACATGCAGAATTAATTTCATGTTTATTTAATTCATAACATCTTATTTCATCTGTCAACGTAGAATTATGATGATGCTATTGTTAAATGTAAAGTTTTAAAGTGAGCATTTTTTGCAACTTTTTCTGTCGATAAAAGTATGATAAGAGTACCTTTATTGAATGGCATAAAATTTTCCTGAATGGAAAGAATCATTACTGCTTCAATTGAACCTAATGGGTTTGGACCTTTGCTTTCAAGTGGATTTTGTTCCTGCAAAGTCCACAGAAAAAAGCAGTGCAAATGCAAAAGTCCAATATGAAAAATAGGAAAGGTCCAACAAATTATCTCTTTCGTTTATATTGCAGCATGTCGCTAGAGATATTCGAGGTCTTGTGACTTCTAATACTCTGGCGACGACTTATCTGGAAACGATTGAGCAACAATTTATTGGATCTGACAAAGCTAAGGCAGGTGCCTTAATACAGAGATTCACTTCCATGCACTACACCGGAAAAGGAAACATAAGAGAATATATTATGGCTATGTGAGATATAGTAGGAAAACTGAATGACTTAAAGATTACCATTTTAGACTTATTTTTAGTCTACTTCATCTTGCTAACACTATCACTTGAGTATGACCTTTTTAAGGTCTCCTACAACACATATAAGGATGAATGGTCAATAAATGAACTTATGACCAAGTGTGTTTAGGAGGAGGAAAGGCAGGCTATTTATCCTTTGATCAACAAGATGAATACCGTGAATCTGGTTAGTCACAGATCAGGGGGCCACGCATCTAAGGGAAAGAAGGTCCAGAAAAAGTCTGAAAATAAGCACAAACTTTGTGTGGCCAACAAGCCCATCAATAAGGATAAGTGCTATTTCTACAAGAAACCTGAATATCAAAAGAAGGATTGCGTGAAATACAAGAAATAGATTGAAAAGAAGAATTCAGGTAATATTATATCTATTGCAAGCCATGAATCAAATTTAACTTCTATTCCTAGTACTATTTGGTGGATTGATACGGGTGCCACTATGCATATTTCAACCACTTTGCAAGAGTTTCTGATAAGGCAACCTCCAATTGAGTGTGAAAGGTTCGTTATTTCGGGAAACTGTATGCGATTGCACGTAAAGTCAGTGAAAGACTACAGAATTACCTTGGAGATTGGAGAACTCTTGATTTTAAGAGACTGCTTTTATATTCCATCTTTTTAGAGAAACTTAATATCTGTAATAAAGTTAGTTAAAGACAATTATAGCGTTTTGTTTAATGCTTCTAGAATGTCTTTAATAAAGAGAAATGTTCCCATTGCTACAGCTATTATAGATGGATTGTTTAAATTGAATGTCTCTTCTAGTTCTGAATCTGCAATATCTCTAATATGTACTAATAAAAGGAATAGGATAAGTGACACATCAAGTATTTTGTGGCATAGAAGATTGGGACATATATCCCAAAAGAGGGTGGAAAGATTGGTGAAAGATGGTCTTTTGGGATCATTGGATTTCACTGATTTTGAAACTTGTGTTGATTGTATAAAGTCCAAAACAACCAACACATACAAGAAATATGCCACAAAGTGTCAAGATACGTTAGATTTGATTCATACAGATGTTTGTGGACCCTCTAGCTCATGTTTTACAGGCCAGACATACTTTGTTACTTTTATTGATGACTACTCTAGGTATATGTATCTTTACCTCATTCATGAAAAATCTGAAGTCCCTCAAGTTTTTAAGGATTTCAAATTAGAGGTAGAAAAACAATCAGGAAAACTTATTAAGGTAGTTAGATTAGATAGAGGTGGCGAGTACTATGACAGACACATTGAGATGGGACAGATGCTAGGACGATTTACGCGGTTTCTTAACGATAATGGCATATTACTTCAGTACATAATGCTAAGCAAACCCAACATGAATGGGGTTGCTGAAAGACGAAACAGAATGCTTAAAAAAATGGTCAGGGCTATGATAAGTTACTCGACTTTACCAAGCTCAATGTGGGGTGAAGCTTTAAAGACAGCAGTGCATATTCTAAATACAGTTCCTACTAAATCCAGAGAGAAAACTCCTTACGAGTTATGGACCAACAAGAAACCTTGTTTAGGTTACATGCATATTTGGGGATGCCCAACTGAAGTTAAAATTTATAACCCACATGAGAAATCTTTGGATTCAAGGATAATCTGTGGATACTTCATTAATTAGTTATCCAAAGAAGTCAAGAGGCTACAGGCTTTATTGTCCAACACATACCACAAGAATTGTTGAAACTGATAGAGCTCTCTTCTTAGAGGATGGCTGTGTTAGTGGGAGTATCCTTAGGGATTATGTTTTTAAGGAATCTCAGGATGATGTTATTGTTTCCAATCAGGTTTCTAAGAATAATAATGTCTATCCTACTCAAGAGATTGAGGCGTATTTACCACTTATTGTTCTGATGAATAATACTTTAAAGGTAATTACGTTGGCTCAAGAACAACTACATGAACAACCAGTTGAAGAGCCGATTATTGATCCACATGTTCAGGTTTTACATGAGGATCAAGAGGCCAATTTAAGAAGATCCAACAAACAAAAGAAATTAACTATTCCTTCAGATTATGTGGTATATTTATCTGGTGAGGACATGGGACAAGGGATCGACAATCCAATAACGTTTTCATAAGCCATTAATTATGTGAACTTTGACAGTTGGTTGCAAGTCATAAAAGAAGAACTTGTCTCTATGGATTACAATCAAGTCTAGGAACTCGTTCAGTTGCCTTTGGAAAAGAAACCAGTTGGTTGTAAATAGGTCTATAAGACCAAAAGGAATTCAAACGGATTAATTGAACGATATAAGGCCAGACTAATGGCAAAGGACTTCACACAAAGGGAGGGCATTAACTATTATGAGACTTATTCTCCTGTTTCCTCAAAGGATTCATTAAGAATAGTCATGGTCTTAGTAGCTCACTTTGATTTAGAATTACATTAGATGAATGTGAAAACGACTTTTCTAGTTGGTGAGTTGCGAGAAGAAGTGTACATGCAACAGCCTTAAGGTTTTGATGTTGAAGAAAAGGAACATATGGTTTGCAAGCTAAAGAAGTCTATATATGGGTTCAAGCAAGCTTCCAGACAATGGTATTTCAAATTTATTGAAGCTACCATGTCCTTTAGGTTTAAGGATAACATTGTTGATCAATGTATATACCTGAAGGAAAGTAGGAGCGAATAGATATTACTTGTCTTTTATGTAGATGATATTTTACTTGCAAGTACATGTCTTAGTTTGTTAATTAGTAAGACTAAAGATTTTCTAACAACTTTGATATGAAGGACATGGGTGAAGTCCATTATGTTATTGGGAAATTCACCGTAACAGGTCTCTGGACATACTTGGGCTGTCTCAGAAGTCTTACATATCAAGCGTGTTAAAGAGGTTTTCAATGGAAAATTGTACTCCTAGTAAGGCATCGATTGTAAAGGGTGACAAACTAAGAAATTTGCAAGGACTTCAATCGGATTCAGAAACACTTGCACTGATGGGTAAACCATATACTGCAGTAGTTGGATGCCTTAACTATGCACAAATATGTACTCGACTAGATCTAGCTTTTGTCACGAGTTATCTGGGAAGATATCAAAGTGATCTAGGACTTTCACATTAGTAAACTGTAAAGAAGGTTTTGAGATATTTGCAAGGAACTACAGATCTTATGCTTACATACAGATGATCAGATCAACTGGAGGTCATGGGATTTTCTAACTCAAATTTTGTTGGGTGTGTTGATACAAGAAAATCCACTTTAAGATATATTTTCTTACTTGCTGAAGGAGCTTTCTTATGGTCCAGTACTAAACAAAAGACAGTTGTTGCTTTCACCATGGAGGCTAAGTATGTAACTAGCTATATGGCATTTTTGCAAGCTATTTAGGTACGCAACTTTATCACATATTTAGGAGTCTTAGGCTCTGCAATGAAACCCATAAGGATATATTATGATAATGAGGCAACAGTTAAATTCTCTAACAACAATAAGAGCTCTAGTGCATGCAAGCATATGGAAGTCAAGTTTTTGATTGTAAAGGAGAGAATTAGAGATCATTTGGTGTTTATTGAGGATGTTAGAACTAATTCAATGCTAGCTGATCCTTTTACAAAGGCACTTACTCTTAGTACCTCCAGTGAACATGTGCTTAAGGTGAGTTTAGTCAATTCTTTTGAGGTTTTGCTTTGATAGCTTAGACACTAATGTATTATGTGATGTCACACTTGTTTCAATGATTTCTGTTGAGTAGTTCTTATTTTGTTTATTGAACTATTATTTTATCGTTGGATAAATCAAAGAGAATAAACTTTAATTTTATTGTCAGGACATTCATAAGTTTATTCATAAAGTATTGATTACCACATAAAGTGTTCAATTGTAGCTTCCATCTTAGGTATCTTAGTACATGGAAGAGACATATATTTTGACAATGTACTACTGCTATGACTAGTATCTATGAGGGTTGTTATTTTTGAACGAAGGTTTATATGTCTTGTTAAATAATTAGAAAGTGGTCGCTCCACATAAGGTCTTGTCTAGCATAAAATAAGTTGGATAAGTCAAGTGAGAGATTGTTGGACCTAAGTCCAAATGTCTAACTTATGTGACTTAACCAACTTGATTAATAGGCTAGTCTAATTGTGAGATACATTAAATTAAGTGGTATGTGAGGGATATTATAACACAGCTATGGAGTGTGCTATATAAGGAATATCTTTCTAGGGTTTCAACACACAATCACAATCCAACTCTTCCAGTTCTCTTGCTTTGAGAAAACTCCCTCCATAGGAGAAGAGGTGATTGCTGTGGGGATAACATCTGGGAAATGCTTCCGCATCTAAATCAACGACATGATGACATCAGGTAAGCCCCATATAGTTTTATCAGTATAAACATGCGTTCATCGTCAAGTTTACTCGCAACATCTTCCAACTATCGAGGTTTAGAAGTGTCTTACCAATTGGGGTGTTCGTGGTGTGATCTCAATCATGGTTGTGGATCGTAGGCATCTTATTATTCAGTTTCATGTCAAAGCGGATTTCTTGAATGTTTACACTAGGGTGAAATGCTTGATGAGGGGTTAGGTCTTGAAGGTCTTCTAATGGTCTCTGTGGTTTAGACCAGGTTTGGAGAGTGACAATGCTCCAATCTGGGTTTCTCTTCCAGCTTTGCCACAATGTTATTATAAGCCTGGTTTCATTCGCTCGATTGCTAAGATTTATGATAACTTGTTGTCAATTGCCATGTCTATGTCTTCTCCAACCAAGGCTGTCTGTGCTCAGTTTTGTGTGGAGATGGATTTGTCTAAAAGCTACCAATTAGATATCTACGTCAACATTGAAGTTCAGGGTGACTTTCAACCGGTTATTATGGAGAATAAGCATTTATTTTCCATGGATGTAGAAAGAGAGGGCATGTTCTTGACACTTGTGGCTGCAATCCCAAAAAGAAAGGTTCTACCAAAGATGCAAAAGATATGGGTTCCCAGCTTGTAGTGAACAAGTAGGTGGATCGCATAGTGAAAAAGAAGCCCAAGAAGATGTGGAAGCCTACAAGGAGAACTCTTGAGCTCAAGGATGTGCTTACTATTCATGAATAGGGGATATTCCGATTTTGAAGGTGTTTCAGAGGCTTAAATAGGATCTCATTGTGGGTGAGAAGCCTGACTTGCCTTGGGACGAGGACTTGAAGGTTTGTGTTGCACTTGCTTTGTGTTTGGAGAGGACAATGAGGACTATGGGCAACAACATAACGACGTTGCAGATATGTCTCTTGTGGATGTTGGTAATATAGGAAGATTGAATGAAGGTGGGCATGATGAAGGAGATACTGAAGGAAGGAGTGTTCTTTTGTCTAATGGAGGGGGTTCAAATGAGGACCGTGGACATCAACATGAAATTGAAGTAGGGATGTTTCGTAGAGGTGCTACTAATGCTGGAGGATTGGATGATAGTGGGCAGGATAAGGTAGTTGTTGAGGATAATGGGGTTTTTGTAGAAGGGGATGGGATACCACCTACAAATGTTGGTGTTGTTTCTTCTTTCAAACACGAGCTTGATCGACCTAGTAAGAAGGCGCTTCTTACGCAGTAGGGATACGCCAGTGAAACAACAGCTAAGGTTACTAATGAGGATGCTGTGAGTAGGAGGGGTCCTGTCACATGGAGTAAATCTATTAATTTCTAGTGGTCTTCACAATGCATTTGAACTCCTTTCCAATGAAGAGCATCATATGGAATGCTAGAAGTGTTGGTAATAGACCCACCATGAAGCGGTTGAATTTCTTGATTAGATCACATCATCTTGCTATGGTGGCTGTTCTTAAGCCTTTTATTTCTTCAGACAGAGGTGAGTTTTTGAAGGTTCCTTTAGGTTTTGATAACTTTGTGGCTAATAAAGAGGAGGGGGTGAAGATATGGTTGTTTAGTTAGGCTTCAAATCAGATGGAGGTTGTGCAAACGAATGCTCAATCGTTGACAATTTCTATGATGGATGAGGATGTTGGTGGCCAAGTTTTCTTTACTTATGCTTATGCCAATTGCTCTGGTGTAGAGCGGCAGTGTCTCTGGGAGAATATTGTGCATTTAACTCAGATGGACAATGGTGCTTCTTGGTGTGTGGTAGGGGATTTCAACACAGTATTATCCACAGTGGAAAATAAGGGAGGGAGGTTTCCTCATCAGTTATATATGGAGGAGTTTAGAGACTGTCTTGAGGCTTGTTTGCTAGTTAATGCTGGATTTGTAGGGTCGCCTTTTACATGTTGCAGTAACTAGAGGGGTGATGCTAGAATTTTAGCTCGTTTGGATAGGTGTTTGATCAACAAGCATTGTAGTGATATTTGGGTTTCACATTTAGCCTGGCTCAACTCAGACCATGATCCATTATTGCTTCAAATCTCCAAGCCAAGGGATTCTAGTCCTTGGCCATTCAAATTCTTGGACGTGTGGTTGATTGATGATATGTGTTTGTCGATCATTAAGGGTCTGTTTGGATACCCCAAAAAATTATGATATTGGTCAAAAAATACAGCTTTAGAAAACATAATTTTTTACTTTAATTTGGATTGTTTGGATGGTAACAAAAGAAATCATTTTAAATCTGTAATTTAAGGATTAAAACAATGTTTTGAAAAAAGAGATATGACCTCTCTTTTTTCACAAAACAATGTTTTTCGAGCGCAACCCTCTCACACCCCCTTCTTCTCCCTCTCGCTCCTTGCATAGTAGCCAATGCCCCCTTCGTCTCCCTCCCTCCTCGCAAAACCACCAATGCCCCCTTCTCCCTCTCTTCCTCCTCACGTAGCCACCATCATTGCCGTCGATGCTACTGGATCATCTTCGCTGATCATCATTGTCATCGCCTCTCCATGGATTCTACTATGGATGGTATCTCTCTCTCTGTAACGCCCCGAATTCGAGTATGCTACTTAACTATAGTATCATAAGCAATCACACTAATTATAGCATAAAATAAAGTAACTGCAACTACCTAAGGTTAATAAACCTAGACTAATGTGTGGCTAGTGACTCCAAACTTTGGTATCGGAACTGGATTGTGCCTCAACCTGGACCTAAAAAACAAAACACAAATAACAAAACACGCGTGAGTGACATTTAAGTCACCCATCACATGCCCCACACAAAAACCACAATAAAACAACGAGAAAATACAAATCTTGAATTACTACAAAATGTGGTTCCCAATTCATTTCAAAACTTCATTTTTTCTTTGTAAATACTTGAAATCTATATCCAAAACCATGCTCTTTCAAAAATCAATTACTTTTCTCAAGTTCATGCATTTTTAAACCTTTTATGCATCTCGAGAAATCCACATTCTCGACCAGATCCAGCCCAAACCACAAGACCTCACAAGGCTCAAAACAAAACCATACGTTGGCTGGTAACTAATTTAAATTACAATTCTCATTATTGCCAGTGTGACCATGCCAACTATGTCAAGATGGCGAAGGCACAAGATAGGATAAAAGTAAAAGAAAAGGAGTCGCCACCAAGTCTTTTAAGGGAAAGACAAAGAAAACCACAAAAGATTGAATGCATGAGATGTAGATGTGAAGGCGGGATGTCTGCTAACCAGAGGATAGGTAAGGATTCCTACTACGCACGAGGAAGGTATTAGGCACCCTCGTGCGCCCGAGAAACTCTGTCTTTCTAGCCTAAATCGCTTACTACGGCTGAATGAATGCTTGCTAAGCCTAGATCATGCTCTGAACATGTTAATGTGAATACTATGACAAGACTGGATGGATGTGCATGATGATATGCGAAAATTGTGAAGAAATCCACATAAAATGACGAAATCGCAAAATACGACACGACAAAGGGAATCACATGAAATGAAGAGGTTCTTAATGAGAAAGGCTCAGAAAACTATCCAGACCTCGAGAGAATCGATAATGAAAACAACCTAGGTCATCATAAACATGAAAAACATTGCAAAATCTGGGTGGAAAAATTACAGAGAAGTCCATGTAAAACGGCAAACTTGGATATGTAAAGTAATTCACATAAAATGACGATGTTTTTGCGAAGAATGACTCAAAAAATCACACTAGTGTCAAAGGGATTAAAAATACAATAGACCCAAATTATTAGAAGCGTAGAAAACATGATGGAGATCTGAATGGGAAATTTGCAAAGATACCCCCATAAAATATACAAATGACGACATGTGAGGAAAATCACATCAAATGGCGGTGTTTTTGGACCGATTGCTCAGGAAAATCGTATTGATGTCAAAAAGATAAAAAATGGGATCAACCCAAGTTCTCAGAATCATGAAAAAAGGTTATGAAAATCAAAAGGGAAAATAGTCCGCAAATGAGCCAATGTGAGGCTTTCGGTCAATTTGTGTACGCCCTCGAGCGATGAAATCTAAATCAAATCAAAAAGTCTAAAATGTTGGAGTAGATCAAATTGAATATCGAATGAGAAATTCTAAAAGCAAAGTGGAGAATGAAATCCCCGAAAGAAAAGCAAGAGATTCGGGCTCGCTAAAAAAAGGGACGGATGCGCAAATGTGATGAAAACTGTATGAAATGGATGAATAAGTGTCTAAATGCGTAAAAAGTGCTAAAGGATGACTTGGACAGGGATTATGCAAGATTGAGTGCGAAAATTAAAGTGCATACACATGGATTAGAGGCACTGGGGCAATTTGGTCATTTCCATGACCAAATGTGACAAATACAAGTATGAGGATGATGCATGATCTAAGTTGTGTTAAAATATATACAAAACATCTAGAAGGTATTAGTTGCAAGAAAACATGAAGGGAAAAAAAACAATAACATGATGTAAACACAATAAAAGACAAATATGGGGACTAAAATGTAAAATTCGCAAAAAGAGTGAAAATCTGGATGAAAACTATATTCATGGCTTCTATTCTAACATGCAGATGATGGATCCAATGTCAATGTGGCACTGAGGTGTGAAAATTGCACTTGGATAATTTTCTGAAAATTCAAGGTCTAAAGTGCAAAACTCACACATAGGTGCAAATGTGATTAAAATGTGAGACTAAAGCTCAATTCACAGTGAAAACATGATTTTTAAGCAGAATCCATGATTAAATAAAAAAAATAAATGCAATAAGTGAAAAATAACAAAAATATGCAAGAAAATGTTTTAAAATCCTAAATGATGTATTTAGAAATAATCTAAGGGCCTATATGCAAATTGTATGTACTCAGGAATTGTTTATTAGGAACCCAGGGGTTTATGTACAAAATTCCAAGGGCCTGAATGTGATAAAAGATAAGATTTTATGTTGGCCAATGTAATTATGCAATTTATTCGGGTTAATGTGCAAAATTTCCAAGAAAAAAGTCATTTTAAAAACTCTAGGGCTTATTGCAAAAGCTAGGGACCTAAATGTGATAAAAATTCAATTTTAATGATAACCAGTGTGATTTTTAAATCTTTTAGGGTTGAGAATACAAATTTCACAGAAAAACTCATTTCAAAAATATTTCAGGGGCCAAATGCAAATATTCAGGACTCAAGTGTAAAGAAATCATGGTCCTAGGGACCTAAATGTGAGGAAACATACTTGAATGCAATAAAGATGAAAAAATTAAAATGTGCTGGGTATTAGATGTAAATCTCGTGGAGAAAATAAAAGAATTACAAGTTTTTAAAACCTCAGGGACTAATATACAAAAAAATAGGACTAAAATAAAATAAAACAAGGACTTAAATGCGAAAACCTAAAACTACAGGGCCTGGGCCCAAATAGATCCTATTCGAAGATCACCGAAGGATCGCCGGTTTTCTCCCTTCGGCGATCTCTCCGGCGACGAAGTAGCGGCGAGGGGCGGTGAGCGGCGGTCCCGGAGGCTGGAGTGGGGCACGGCGGAAGTCCCTGGCGTGTCAGAAGTGGCTGGGGTGGCCCGAGCCTCTCCCCCCACCTCGTGCTTCGGCAAGGTGTCCTATCAACGACGGAGAAGACGACGGCAAGGAGACTGTGGTGCTCCAATGACGGCAAGGCACAGGTGAAGATCGGGGGAGCATCGAAGGACCAGGGGGAGAACTCTAGAGGTGTCAGCGCGGGCAGGGATCGCTTGGGGTGTCCCTCCCACCTCTGGTGCCGGCAGCGGAAGTTGCAGCGGCGAGGGCTTCGCTCCGATGGCTGCAGAGGTGACGTGGCAAGATGAGGAAGTCGCTAGCAGGGAGGCGGGCCTTCTAGAGGTGGTCGTGAGCGGCGGGGGCATTCGGAGCACTCCAGTTGCTTCCAAGGTGAAGGAGCGATGGTCGACGGTAACGGGAGACAACGGCGAGCGGCATGAACGCCATGGAGGCTCCTCTAGAGCTGAGGGAGACGAGTGGAGAGGAAGGAAGAAGAGGGGAGGAGTAGGAAAGGCCCATGGGGCCTTGCCAGGGCCTAGGAGGCCTGAGGCCTCGTCTATGGTGGTGAACCCACCACCGGAGGCGACGGCGTCAACGAACAGGGGTGATCCCTCTAGCGAATCGCGACTAAGACACTTGGGAAACGTTCCAAACCTAACATGAGATTCTCTGAATTGGAAAAAAGAAGAGGGGGAGAAGGGTACCTGATGAGCGGGGTTGTCTTCCCTGGCGAGATGGATTGACGGCGGCGTACTCCAGTGCGGCTCTGGTTGCTGATGGCGGGGGCTTCTGGGCTGAGAAAGAGGGTGGAGGAGGTGGTCTCGATGCAGGCTAGATGCTCTAGGGTGGATTGAAGCGCTGGAGAGGTTGGAAGCGGATCCTTTCCCTGAGCTCCTCTACCAGTCGGCAATGAAGGTTTTAAACTCCGGTAGAGCTTCCCACGCTGTTGATCTCCCTCCGCGAGGGCTGAGCGCCATTGGATTGAGGGCACGATGGAGGAGGAAGGACCAGAGATCGCGCGGGAGGAGGATGCGTGCCAGATATCTTGGGATTGACCGTCGGGATTTTCGCTGAAAAACTCGAGAGGTCGTCGGAAATGAAGGAGGCGCCAGAATTATTTTTCTAGTTGCCTAAGTTTGTGGTTTAAGAATATACTGGGCTGGCTATTGGGCTTAGGGCTTGTTTTCTTTTGTTTTTCCCTCTTTTTTTTCTTTTGTTTAAAGCTTTAAATTTAAGATTAATTTGATAATTTGTGATTTGATTTGGGGATTTGGATTGATTATTTGTGTTTTAATATTTTAAGTTGATTAAGGTTTTATTTGATGTTTTAAATTTAATTAAATGATTTGTCTTGGTTTTAAATGGATTAAATTATTTTCTCTTGATTTTTGGTTTTGGATTTATTTGATTTAAATTCTGATTTTGATTTGGTTGATTTAAATTTTGGATTTGATTATATTAAATTCAGATTTCATTAGTTTTCACTTGATTTAATTAAGGACTTTATTTAAGTTTTGATTTAAATGATTTTCACTTGATTTAATTAATGGTTTTATTTAGGCTTTGATTTAGATGATTTTCACTTGATTTAATTAAGTATTTTATTTAGGTTTTGATTTAGATGGTTTTCATTGATTTAAGTAAGTATTTTATTTAGGTTTTGATTTAGGGTTTTAATTATTTTATGTTTTTATTTTATTTTATTTTTGGGTTTTTCATGGATTTTAGGGTTTTTGATTTTAAGTTTTAAATTAGGGTTTTGTGATTTAAATTTGATTCTTAATTTTGGGATTTAGGGTTTAATTAATTGGTTTT
>JAMKQA010002559.1:0-24309 GCA_024699735.1 Posidonia australis
TAATTCTTTTGTTCATCATGATTGAAATCTAGGCACCTTGTCGGTTGAATATGTTGGCGAAGAGCTAAGTTTCACCTTTGTAGGTGAATGATCAGATCCAGATTGAACGCAGATTACACTCAAAAGAACCCTAGTACATACAGCAGGACAAAAGATAAGCATAAGCACAATCACACGTTTGACAATACAGAAGAATCGCAATATTTCCAATGTGAGAGATTTGATTTGTGAGGGCAGAAGTGAGGGTCATTTTTTTTTCCCTTTTTGCCTTTCGATTTGGCTCTATGTATGCATGTTAATAGTTGTTGAACTCATAGTTCTCAAGTGGTAAACATGGATAGTTTGTTTCTAGAGACGTAGTAATGAGATCTGACATGTGATGGAAACAGAAGAGTTTGGCACAAGTGGAATGTTCTTTTCAACAGATCTATCTGATTTTTTTCGGAAACCTCCTACAACACTGACATTGGGGGAGCACGGCAGAACAAGACCTGATGCAGGCTCTGGCGTCTGCACAAGGCACGACGGCGGTGCATGGGCATTGGGAGCGGTGGAGCGGCACGAGCACGATAAAGCAAGACCTAGTGCAGGGCACTGGCTCCGACGAGGGGTGCTTCACTAGTGCGAAGGGACAGGAACGACGGCAAAATGGTACCTCTCTCGTCCCCCCCTTTTCCTTGTTTTTGCCTCTAGGGGTGGTGAGCTCGCGAGCTGAGCGATGGTAGGGCGTCGCCCTACAGCAACCGTGCCGACATTCCGAGCCAACGACGCCCTCCCTACAGCTGGGTTCCGACTTTGTGCTTGAAGTATGAGCCATTATATGCTCATATAATATTATAGGATTGCCATTATTGCTGGAACATCGTCACAAAACTTACTTGTGCAACCTCTTAGATCTACCTCTCACAGATCTGCTACTCCCTCCTACCCAGATCGTAGATCTGCCTCTCCCCCATTCTACCTCTCAGATCTGCCTCTCCCTCCTTCTACCTCTTAGATCTGCTTCTTGCAGATCTGCCTCTCCCCCCTTTTACCTCTCAGATCTGCCTCTCGCAGATCTGCCTCTCCCTCCTTCTTTCCTCAATCCGACCGGACTACGCCTACTAGCAGATCTACGTCTAACAGATCTACGCGAATATTGTTTCTGTTCCGACGACTCCATCTCGGATTCGTCGATTAAGTGCAGGTTTTGAAAAAATGAGATTCTGCAATCTATTACTTCTTTTCAGTATAATACTACATAGATATTGACCCTTTGGCTGCGAATCTTGGTTAGAATGGGGGAGAAGAAAATGCTTCCACTCCTACTTTTGTGGAGGAAAATCTTCTTTAATGGCTCAATTCTTGTTAACCAAGAAAATCCTCTCAAAAGTAATAGTATGATTGTTAATGATATTATATCTTTGACTATTTACTGGGTTGAGTGTTTGGGTGCAGGTTTTGAAAAATGAGACTCTGCATTCATTCTCTTCCTTGCATCACACTAGAAGCATGGATATTAATTCTTTGACTGTAAACTCTGAACAACATGCTGAAGATGATAATGTATCCACTCCTGCTCTTGTGGACGATAATCCCCTTTGATTGACCAAATTCTTATTGACTGTTTCACCTTATTTTCTCTGACACTCTCTTTTAAGTCTATAATATATTTCTTAAACCTCTATACTTTAACTACGTGCTCGTGCTCCTTACCTGTGAAATTACTTTACTGTAATATTATCATAATACTTGAACCTTTATGTGTCGTATGCTTTTAGAATAAATAAAAAATAGATTACCGATTTCAAAAAAAACAATACAGTCACACATGCTACCCCTTTTTTTTTTTAAGTTCTACCCTAATTAGAGAATGAAAACGAAAAAAAAAAGTACTTAAACAGTTCTTAGCTTATAATTATTAATATAGGAAAACAAGTCATGAGCATTATTGGCAGCGTAAACCAGCCAGCGACAGATGTAATGGAATTCCAAATTTGTGAAATCGTAGACATAATCGCAAACTACCCTGAATTTCATGCCATGCTCTTTCCCAGATTCTAGATTTCATGCACACTAGCAATTTCCAGTAATTGTTTTTCCTGAAATTAAGAATATAACACGCAAATTTTGACTTCCCCTCCAGAATGTCCCAAGTTCTAGCAAAAACGGTGATTAAGAAGACCTAAAAAAAAATCCAGAAAGCTGATGACAAGAAGAGGAAGATCAGAAAATTTCGTTTACACAGTTATCCTCACACTGAACATAAACACCAAACAGCAGGACCAAAAATCTCTCGTCCTATTTATGTGTCCCTCCTAGACCTCCTGGGACGCAGGGCAGCATCATCCTCTTTCTCGTTTTCATCTTTTTCAGCATTGTCACCCTCCTTTTCATTCTCGGCAGATCCAGCACCATTAGACTCGGTGGTGGTTCTTGCAGGAGTTGCCTGCAAAGAGAGGAACATGAGAACATGATTTAAGTACACAGCCCTAGTTAACATATTCCAGTAGCACAGAAATTCAGGACTCACCACAGGCTTCTTTCCACCAAACATGATCTTCAAAAGGACCGTCAGGAAGACGATCAGAATGGATACAAGGACTCCAATTGTAAGATTGGGTTGCTTTTCTGCCTTCTCAATAATGTCCTGGAAACAAGCGATATCTCAGGTCAATAAAGAAATTCCTTGTGTGACTTTATGTCCAGAAAGACAAGAAGAAGTAGACGACTGAGAATTGCCAATAGAAATGAAGAACAATGAGAAGAAACATAAGGCAAACAAGCATCAACATAACTGAAAAAGAAATGTTTGGAACAAGCATAAGAATAGTCAGTTTCGGGAAGCTATCCAAAGTTAGCATCGAGTGATCGACTAGTGACAAAGTAGAAACGTATGATATACTTACAATGATCTTGATCTTGTATGCTTCCAAGAAAGGAATGTCGGCAATCTTGTAAAGGACATCAAATACTTTCTTCTGAAATAGTAACAGAAACTCGTTAGCAAAGAAGGCTGTAAAAAAGGTATTATTAAAAAATATTTAGTAATAAAGACAAACGATGGAATGGACAAGAGGAGAATTCACCTGTACACCAGAAAGTTCACCAGGAATAGCAGCTGCAGCCTCCTCGGCCTTCTGTTTTTCTTTCTCGACGTCAAACTTTGGCTTCCAGGTTTTGGCCCTGTATGCTTCTGCAGTTTTCTTGACACTTGTGATCAAAATGTTGTCAAACAGAATGCGATCCTGCATTGTCCATATTTCAATGCCAATAGCAGCAATAGGCTCAAAGTCTGGCTTTTCCAGCTCAAAGTAGCCTGGGTTGGGAATTTGCTGTGGCTTCCAAATGCCCTTATAGCTTGGGTTATCAATAAGAGGAGCATGCCATTTACCTTTGTAAGCTGGATTCGTTATCATTGGCTTCTTCCATTCACCACAACCAGGACCAGCCTCACAATTTGGGTTATCAATTTTCGGTGCCTCCCATTCACCATCCTCTTCATCATCCCAATCCTCTGGCTTTGTAGCTTCAGGATCATCAATTTCTTCAGGCTCATCATCCAACCATCCCTCTGGCTTAACAGCCTTCTCATCTTCAATTTCCATGGGAGCATCCTCATCCCAATCATCTGGCTTCACTGCATCAGGGTCTGAGATCTTAGGTCTCTCATCCCAATCCTCTGGCTTCTTGTCATCTGGATCCGGAATCATCTTCTCTGGGATCAGAGCTGGTTCAAAATCATCTGCAGATAGGAAGTTTGCCTTTTTCTTTTCCTCCCCATCGATCAAAATATGAACCTCGTTGTTTGGTTCAAGGATAGCAGTATAAACATGAGATAGTTTATCAGAAGGAACAGCTGGAGGGTATTTGAGATGATGTTCAACATACTCGCCAGACTTTGGGTTCTTGTGCTTAAGAATGAAGTGAACTTTGTTTGTTGACCCACATTTGTCAGGCCCAAACATAATGGAATAGGGAGACTCATTGTTGAACTCTTTGGGAGTCCATCCAGCCTCTTGTGGTCGGAGATATTTCAGATAAGCTCCTCCACACTCAAGTCCATTTTGGAAGCGGGTCTCAAATTGTAGGACTACTGTTTCATCCTTGAGATTAAAAGCCACATCAAGTTCTTTTACAATAGCATATTTCCTAGCTTTCTCACTCACAAGAAGGCCAAAATCCTCATGTCCTTCACTCTTGGTGTGCTTCCAAACACCTGATAGTGAAGAAATAATTAGACACGTTTTTTTGAAGCAGTAATTTGTCAATGCTTTAGGGTTAAGACAAGGAGTTAAAGATGAGATCATGAAAGATGAAAGATGAAAGTGATATCATCCAATGCATTCTACAAAGTATAAGAAAAACAAAATAAAAAAATCATAATAGTGCAGAATAAAATGGATAGGGGTGCATAATTTTGAGAGCCAGCAAAATGTACCATGCTATTCATTTTAGTTTTTAACATGTTAAATTGCTAAGCATATACCATGTTTATAAAGACTATCCTGGTGAGGGATCAAAATCCTGATACATAACACACATTAACAGCAACATGAAGACACTAAATATAAACTGTTGTCATTAAAATCCATTCATGATATTATTTTTTCCTTAAATATTCTTGCATACAATTGTAGTTTATGACTCAAAAGATATAGGAAGACGTCTAAAAAACTAGTATGAACTTCCAAACAGATCAATAATATTTGTGGTTTAAAGGCGAGTGCAACTGGCATCATAATTGAGAGCGTTTCCGAGCATAATTCCCTTTAACAGATTCTTAAATAAAGTTAAAGATTAATATGAATGAAAACCAGTCATAATCAATTGAGACATTAGATTTGAAAAATGGAAAACATTTTAAATATGGTTTAATCTGGATACATATGGTTATAGGGAAAATTAAGTGCCAGTGCAACTCATCATTAAATTCTTTGCAAGGGAAAGTGCTGTCACTTTGATTACATTGACGGGAAACCAAGAAACTTTGTCTTAACAAAGGTAAGCCCATTAACACCGATGATTTGCTAACTTCTTGAGGTAATAACTCAGAAGGAGCATGCCAGTTGAAACATGCATTGAAGAAGCACATGACCGTTAAAAAAGATCTTTTAATAATTAACAAAGAGCTGTTTCCATAATTAAAACATCTAGAGAGAAAAGACCCAACAACATAAATCTACAGCTGCACCATAGGGTCGTACCAGTTGGGGAATTTCAAAAGACAAATAAACGAAAACTAGTACTAGAGGAACCAGAACTAAAACCACAACCAGATCTCTAAGTAAATATTGTTGATACCGAAAACGATCCGATCAAGTAGCAATTAGACACCACAAGAACTTAAAAACCGAAGGTGAAAATCCGACAATAAAATTTTAAAAAAAACCGCTGTCTCAGTGACAGATCAGAATCATGAGATCAGACACCATTAACCAAATCAAACAACATCAACAATGTCTCCTTTGGAACGCCTAGATCCAAAAAGGATCGAGCAAGGAACCATACTTTACACGAATCACACCCAACAAGAAGAGCAAACCTTGGTAATCGTCCTTCCCAGAGACAACCCACCGCCCCTCAAACGGCTCGTCAAACGATTCGTAGAAGATCTGCACAGAAACCGGCAAAAGCTAAGAAAACATGCATTTCAATAGAAAAAGCAGCAATTTAAAAAAAAAAAAAAATACCGGATCCGATGCAGAGAGGTGAGACGTGAGGCAGGCGAGCAGGAGCAGGAGTATCGGCGGGGTGAAGATCCACTTCCCCGCCATTGCCGGAACCCCGACCCTAACCCTAACCCTAGATTTCGAGGCGAAAGCGAGATGGGAGAGGAGCAGGAGGAGATCGATCTTGCCACAGAGATGAGAGGTGAAAGTGTGGGAGTAAAATAGAGGCTGAGGGTGACGTGCCTATCGCCAATGGAGTTGCGTGAGACGTGGAGGTGTCCAATGGAAACTCGCCACGTCGGATCCAACTTGCTGTCACTCCGACACACATCTGTGTGTGTGTTTTTTTTTTAATTCCTGTGGGCACCTTGCATGCGCTATCGTGTAATGACTTTTCGTTTGGATTTTGTTGATACAAAAAGCGAGGTTGATTTTCTCCATTAATTTCAACCTTCGCCGGCAAGGCTTATCGTCTATCAGTCTATTGTTTGTCTATGGTCATCTTCGACGTCCAGTTGCTCGAATCTGTGGCCCAAAGTTCCTTTCCGTTCTCTACTGGTCTGTCCACTAATTCTGGAATAAATCGGAGTTCATGATCAAACTATAGCCTTATGTTAGCTTATGTTTTTGTTTTGTTTTTCTTCACTTTGGTAGAAAATGGAGGGATTACGTTTTTCTTTTATTATAGAGTGATTGGTAGATGACGAGCTTCTTACTATAATTTTCTCATTATTTCTCTTATCTGAACCTTGTTGATGTAGTTTTTTTTAGCTCAACAACGAGGAAGGACTCTCTATCTCCTTCCTTTTTTATAACGATAAGTTATATTATTATTATTCTTGGTTATGGAATCACCATCAATAGTAGAATAAGTGTTCATATTACAAAATTAGGGATCATAAATAAATTAATCTACCAAAGGCAACAAAAATATCACTGTCTAAGTTCAACATATAACTAAGTAATAATTCCAGAAAAACTGATTAAAGAGGAATTAATCAACAAAAGAGTTTCCAACCGGATTCGAGAGCAGGATTAAGTGCTGATCAGTTGGAGGAGTTTGATTCTGTGGAAAAGTATTGTTGTTCTGCTTCAACTCCTATGCCTACTGCATTTGTGAAACTGAATGGACGATTTCCTCTTTTTTCAAAACCTAGAGAGTGAACTGGTGTTGCTGGCTGGAGGATTCCCCAGCACCGACGTCAAGGTCATCTTCCTCCCGACATTCAAAGATAGCTAGAATTTTTTTAAAGATAGCTAGAATTTTTTTAAATTTAGCTAGTGTAATGTTTCTAGCAGAAATCTCAATTTCCACAAATTTCGTAGTGTTTAAAATACCCCCACTATCAACAGAGACAAGTTTGGAAGATGTTGTAGAAACAAGTCTAGAGGAAGTTGAGGGGTCACGCCTCACATTTTCCACAATAATTTAAAATAAATTAAATTACGAGAAAATTAAAGCCAAACAGTAAATATCTAACTACCAAGAACTTATGTAAACGGCTAGGAAACTCTAGACTATATGCACTACGCTAACTCTCTGCATGCCTGCACCTGCAAACCAAAAACATGAGGAAAAATGTATGAGTGACCAAAGTCACTCAGTACGCATCCCAAGAAAAACCACGAAAAACAAAGCTATAAACAATTTTTCTTTTAAATTGAGTGACAGGTTCGCAAACTATTTTCTCAAAACCTCACAAACCGGGTCCACACCGGCCAAAACCACAATCAGGGGTCTACTAGCCCAAAGCCACAAACAATGGCCCACAATGACTAAAACCACACATAGTGAATCAAGAAGCCCGGCACCAAGCAACCTAACTATGGCCACACGCAGTTCATCGAGGAGCGATCACGGCATTCTGCACTGCCACGATGAAGCTACCCAGTGTAAGAGTGATCACTGTCCCACGATTCTCCCCACCTGGAGAACCCTCACAAAGCCAACCCCTTCCTGGGAAGGCTGTCTTGTCCCTCAAGATACTACCAACTATAGGGCATGTGTCCCACCCGCATTGACCACCATAGGGTACGCCTCCTCACGACGTCCTCCACACACGGTGCTCAAAAGGGAGTGTCATACCTCCACACCCGACGACACCCGAGCCTCAGTGCTTACAGCGACAGCAGGAGTATCATACCTCCCCGTCATGCCACAAGACACCTCAACCTGAGAACCACAACCCTAGCCTTGAGGCGACAGTCAAGGAGTCTCATAGCTCCAGGACCCGACGCCCCTCAGCCTCAGGTATCTTGGCCCCCAACCTCAACCAAGGAGTCACGCCCGACCACCCGAGAATATCGTCACATTCCTTGGTCCCGACCACACGGTCCTACACTGTCTCGGCCGGCATACAGAAAACTAGGAAAATATTTCCCAAAATAGGCCAACTATTTCTTTGAAATCCAATTCCAAAACCATTTTCATATCTTTAAAAACTCTTCCAAAACCTCGGCAAAGCGGCGCATCAGGTGTCCCAAGGGACCACTATTGACAGCCCACAATCCCATCTCAATGGGACAAGACAAACCGATCCAGAAAACCCTCAGAAATCAAATTTTTATAGACATATTTGGGCCCTAATTCGACATGCCGGAAAAAAGGTTTGGTATGTCGAAATCCACTGATTCGGCATGCCGTTCTAGCTCCGGTATGCCGAAATCTACTGGATCAGTCGATCAGGGTGATTTGGCAAGCTGAATTGACCGGAGGACCAAACTTTCAAAAACGGCATGCCGAATTCACTTATTCAGTATGCCATTTTCACTTCGATATGCCGAATTCTGTAATCCTAGAAAACGACCCAAAATCCGACAATCCGAAATCGCCTCAACTGGGACCTATGATCGGACCCCCTCGACAAACACCAAAAATCTTGCATAAAACATAAGATGTAGACCTTAGAGTTTACTCCAAATCCCAATAAACAAAACTAAAATCCATTTACCATGCATCAAGATATAAAATCACAAAGGCAAAAGGGTCAAAATGACCCAAAACGCAACCATCGGCATAAATGCCCACAAATCCACCATAAATTCTCATAAAATCACAATAAATTTAGGAATGTAAATTTAGCTAGATTTCATGCAACCTTATCAATTTCTACCATTTTCATGCTCTCTATTACATGAGGTAGAGATACGTACCTGAGAATGCGCTCTGGTGATTCTTCGACCGGCTCCGGCGAACTCCGACGCAACCACGGCCACGGGAGCGCTCCACTCGAGCTCCACGTAGCACCATGAGCCGCCGCACACCGTCGTAGGCCCTCAAGCACACCAAACAGAGAGGAGGTCGCGGGGAGGAGAGAAATAGGGGAGGGAGAGTTAGAGAGAAAGAAAGAGAGGAAAAGAGAGAGACGGGGAGAGGGGAGGTGAGTGGAAGGAGAGAGAATGAGTGGGAGAAGAAGAGGAAGGAGGTGTGCTCAGGATGGAGAGAAGTGAGGGGAATGAAGAGGCTTGGGTCGTGCATGGAAGAGGCCTCCGGCTTAAAAAGCCACGCAGAAAGAGTAGGTGGCCGCATGCATGCCAACCTGTCAGCCACGCGCACACCAACACTCCCTCAACTACCAGCATCGCCAGTCACCGCACGCGCCCAACCACCCACCACAACCACGAGACCAACTATTAGCCTCAACCATCGGCCCACGCACGCAGACCCCACGCCTGGGCCCTATACGGACCCACACCCGAGCCTCACAAGCACAGTGTCACAATGCACAGTGCCAACCATACACAGGAACACGCAAATAGAAGTTGGCCCACGAGGTCCAAGTCCAAAACCACAAAATCACACAACGGGCCTCGGAACAGTAACACCCATCTCAGAATAAAATTCATAAAATGTAAATAATTACAAAATAAATTTTACAAGTGTTACATGAGGGTGGTTATGTTTTACCAGAACTAGAGCTGGTAGGGGTAGGAGAATCCCAGCAGAAATGGTGGCAGGTTAAATGTGAAGGAGTGGGGTTGTGTTAGTGTTCCTAATCCAGACATGCTTCCCAAAGAGCAGAGCTTTGCCCCCTTACCACCTTTCCAATCCTAATTATTTTTAAAAGATTTACGATTAGGGTTTAGCCCACTAGCCACTAAAGAAGAGGAATTTGAGTTTCTGGGCCAAGGAGGAAGAGAGGCTGATGCTGAAGTAGGGGGAGGACATATATCCCAGCTTAGACGATATTTAATAGGGTATACAATTCTACCATATGCAAAGAATCTAGTTTCAGAAATTTCTTTCCTAAGGCGAGTAAGAATCCTGATTCTGGTAAAGCCTAAAAATTTAAACCTATCTGTAAAAATATCTACTTCTAATAGATCAGCAAAATCTGAGACCATGTGACGAAAAATCTCTACATTCCAAAGGTGATAGGGGATCCCTTCTAGTCTAATCCAAACTCTATCATCCTTAACAGTGAAGACACCATTTGAGTTAACTGACTAAAGAATAAATGAGGCAAGGAGCATTTGTAGAGGGAAACCATATAGATTCAGGGCTTCATTACGGGACAGGATAGAAGGGAACTTAAAAAGAAACTTCCTAGGAGTAAAGTCGATGACCTCAACAAGGACAAAACAAGGCCAGTTAGTTCGTATATGGTCCTCAAGAATGGCCTTGTTAAGGTGTGGAGAGTGTGTAGTGACAATCGCACAAGTAGAAAAGAAGGATAACTACTCGCACTCAACATTAGAAGGGAGAGGATGGATGGGTTATGGGGAGACTGTCCAGCCATGTCAGAGGACTCCTGGAAAAATTTACAAATAGCAAATGAATGAGATGGAGACTTACATTAAAAACAGGAGTCAGTGAACTTGCAATATTGTTTAGTATGCCCATAAAGGCCACAGGAGAAGCACCTCCCTTGTAAGCGGTAAAATCTGTCACGCTCTAAATTTCCATAATAATTTAAAACAAATTAAATTACAAGAAATTAAAAGCTAAACAGAAATATCAACTACTAGGAACCTGTGAGTGTGGCTACGAGACTCCAGACTATATGCACTATGCTAAAACCCATTGCATGTCTACAGCTACAACTCAAAACTACAAAACAAACATGAGTGACAGAAGTCGCCCAGCATGCACTCCACAAAACGGCGGAAAACAAAACTATATTTAATTTTCTTTTAAATTCATTTCGCAATCATCTTTTCTAAAAATCCCACAGACCAGGCCCACAAGGCCAAAAACCAAAGCAAACGCAGCACACACCGGTCAAAACTGCAACTAGGGCTCCACTAACCTAAAACTGCAAACGAGGCCCTCAATGGTCAAACCCACACATAGTGAGTCAGGAAGCCCACGCCAAATAACCAACTCTAGCCACAAGTAGCCACCAAGGTACACTACATTGCCATGGTGAAGCCATCCTATGTAGGGGTGATCATCATCCTGCGATTCTCCCACTTGAAGAACCCTCACGAAGCCAACTTCTTTCTTGCAAGGCAGTCCTATCTCTCAAGACGTTACCAGCTACAAGGCATGTGTCCTACTCACATTGGCCATCATAAGATACTCCTCCTCATGATGTCCTCCACATGGTGCTCAAGAAGGAGTGTCATACCTCCACACCTAATAATACTCGAGCCTCAGTGCTCACAGCGACAGCAGGAGTATCATACCTCTCCGTCATGCCATAAGACACCTCAATCTGCGGACCACAACCCTAGCCTCGAGACGACAGTTAGGGAGTCTCATACCTCCAAGACCCGACGACCCTCAACCTTAGGTATCTTGGCCCTTGACCTCAACCAGGGAGACGCGTCCGACCACCCGAGAATGTCGTTACATTCCTTAGTCCCGACGACTTGGTCCCAACGACACGATCCCACAGTGTCTCGGCACGCACATAGAAAACCAGGAAAACCATTTTCCAAATGGGCCAATTCATCTCTTTGAAAACCATTTTCAAATCATTTTATATCTTTGGAAACTCATTCAAAACCTCAACAAAACAGCACATCAAGCGTCCCATATGACCACTACTGACAGCTCCCAATCCCATCTCAAATGGGCAAAACAAACCAATCCAGGAAATCCATAGAAAACACATTTTATAAAACAGCTAGGCCCTGATTCGGTATGCCGAAATGGGTTCGGCATGCCAAAAATTCTGGATTAGTCAACCGAAGAGAGTCGACAGACTGAATCGACCAGAGGACCAAAATTGACAACGAATCAGCATTCTGAAAAGGGTCCAGTATACCAAAAATCCCTGATTCGGTATACCATTTGAACTTTTGTATGTTGATTTCTGTGATTCCAAAAAACAATTCAAAACTCAAACCTTTAAAATCACCCAAAATGGGACCTTGGGCGGACCACCAAAACAAGCACCACAAAATCCAACTAAAACATATTGTAGACCCTCGAGTCTACTCCAAATCCACACAAACAAAACCAAAATCCATCCATCATACAACAAGATATAAATTCGCAAAGACAGAGGGGTCAAAAAATCCAAACCACAACAACCACCATAAAATGCCATAAATGCCTCTATACCTCCACACATGACAACACCCGAGCCTCAATACTCACAGCGACAATACAAGTATCATACCTCCCCGTCATGCCACAAGACACCTCGATCCACGGACCACAACCCTAGTCTTGAGACGACAGTCAGGAGTCTCATACCTCCAAGACCCGATGACCTTCAACATCAGGTATCTTGGCCCCTGACCTCAACTAGGGAGACGTGCACGACCACCCGATAATGTTGTCACATTCCCTGATCCTGACGATGGGATCCCATGGTGTCTAGGCCCCCACATAAAAAACCAAAAAAACAATTTTCCAAAACGGGCCAACCATCTCTTTGAAATCATTTTCAAAACTATTTTTATATCTTTGGAAAATCCTTTCAAAACCTCAGCAAAATGACACATCAAGTGTCTCATGCGACCACCACTGACAGCCTATAATCCCATCTCAAATGGGCAAACAAACCAATCTGGGAAACCACGAAAAACACACTTTATAAAACAACTGGGTCCTGATTCAACATGTCAAAATAGGTTTAGTATGCCGAAATTTTCTAGATCGGTCGACCGGAGAGATTTGGCAAATCGAATCGACCAGAGGACCAAAACTAATTATAGAGAATCGACATTTCGAAAAGATTTGCTATACTGAAAATCTCTGATTCGGTATGTTGTTTGAACTTCGGTATGTTGATTTCTGCGATTCCAGAAAACGACCCAAAACTCAAGTCTTCGAAATCGCCCAAAATGGGACCTAAGATCGGACTCTTAAAATCAACACCAAAAATCTCACATAAAATATAAGATGTAGACCCTCGGGTCTACTCCAAATCCACACAAGTAAAACTAAATTCTATTCACCACACAATAAGATATAAATTCGCAAAGACAAATGGGTCAAAAGGACCCAAACCACAACAACTACCATAAAATGCCATAAATGCCTCCATAAATTCCATAAAATGACAATAAATTCTAGGAATGTAAATTTACTTAGATTTCATGCATTCCTATCATTTTCTACTAATTTCATGCTTTCTACACTTTGATTGGAGGTGGGTACCTGAAATGAACTCTCTAGCGATCCAACTCTGACCT
This sequence comes from Posidonia australis, assembly GCA_024699735.1. Lineage (NCBI taxonomy): Eukaryota > Viridiplantae > Streptophyta > Magnoliopsida > Alismatales > Posidoniaceae > Posidonia > Posidonia australis. Next base: position 13,242 of record JAMKQA010002559.1, read on the forward strand.
TTGGCCAACTTTGGCAACTCCAAGTGTCCTCAACCACTCTGCAACCTCAGGGACACCACACCAGAGCTCCACGCACCGCCACACATCGCCGCACATCACCGTCGACCCTCAAGAATGCCAAACTGGGGGGAGAAAACAAGGGAGGAGATGGGGGAGAGCGAGTGGGGGAAGGAAGAGGGAAAAAGAGAGGTGGCGCTTGAGAATGACAAAGTGGGGAAAAGGAGGAGGAGAAGTGCGAAGGAAAGGTTGACAGTCATAGCTATAAATACGCACTAACGATGGTAGTTGCATGCATGCATGCACAATGCAACCATCAGCCTCCCGCACAAGCCAGCAACCCACCCGCATCGACTCACTCCCACCAACCGGCCCACAAATGCGGGCCCTACACTGACCCACACCTGGGCCCGCAAGCACAGTGCCACAGTGCACAGTGCCAACTACGCACAGGGATACACAAATAGAAGCCGACCCACCAAGTCCAAGCCCATAATCACAGCACCACACCAACGAGCCTCAGAACAGTAACACCCGTCCAAAGATAAATTGATTATAATGTAAATCATTACAGAATGAATTTACAGGTGTTACAAAATCTTACCAGTGGATTGAAGGCTTTTCTCCGAGAGACCACTTCCCAGCTTCCTTCCCAGTTGTCGGACTGTGGAAGATCAAAGATGAGCTCAGAGACAAAGGAAAAGCAACAGATGAGGGTTTAGTTGGAGAAGCAAGTAGAGAAAAACAAGAACCCTCAGTGGAAAAAGTAATGGAGGAAATTTTGTTATCAGAGGATATCTCAGATACAGGGGGAGTCAGCTTTTCTAGAGCTGAGGACAGAGAGGGAGGCCAAGAGTTTTGTACAGAAGAAGAGAGAGGGGTGGAGTTAATAAATATTGGCATACTATCGTTTGAAAAGGCAGCATAATCCAGCATAGAAATTGATGCATCATCTTTAAGAGAATCAAGATTATTTATGCCATTATCCACGCTAAATCCGACGTAATCTTTTAATTGAAAGGAATTAGAGTAATTCCCCACGCTAATGTCATTTATTGATTTAAATATGGCAATATTAAGTGGGTTAAATAAGGTATAATTCCAAACAGTGGTCGAGGCATCATTAATGTGCGTCAAACTGGTAGGGTCTCGAAAACCCTACCTAATAAAGGGAGCCTTGCCAAAAGCAAGATGATCGTCGACCGATGGGAGGTTGGTCAGGGTCAGAGAAGAAGAGATTCAAACTGGATCAACAAAAGAAGGGAGAAAATCAAGAGATCAGGGGCCCTTTTGATCAAGCTCAACAATCCTCGGAATACCACAAGCATTACTAATAGTATTGGGTTTTAACAAACAATCGCAAGCATCACAGGATGAACAATCACAAACATTGCAAGAATCAAAATTTTTTTTTGCCAGGCATCCAGTCTTACTGCAACTAAAACTAGAGAGCACATTTAACCACAGAAAGTGAAGAGGATCTAAGCTAGTTGGCCGACCAAACCTGGTTGAGCCTGAGGAAGAAAACCCAAAGCAATTTCAATAGAAAAAAAATCACCCCCAAACAGTAGCCTTCGATAGAGATCTACAAGAAAATCTCTCGAAGACGACCTAGAAGTGTCCCGCTAAGTGGGGACAGGAAGGAGTAGGGGTGGAGGGGTGAAAAAGCTTCACCAGATCTACGTACTTGCAAGCCCCTACTCAAACAGGGATGATGGCCCTTATTCGGTCGACAAGAGACCCACCAGATGGGAGGCAGATTGGGCACAAGCGAGTGTTCCCCATCCTCCAGGAGCCTAGTCTTGAAGGCATGCCAGTTGAAATGGGTGGCCCAGCGGAGGAGAGAGTGAGAGTCGGTGCGGGATCGACTATGAGACAAAGCATGCGAGGAGTGGCGATGGTGGGTCATTAGGGTTTCGCGAGAGATACACGTTTTGGTTTTGATAGCGAGGAAGGACTTTCTATCAATGAACGTCGAATACCTAGCAACAATGGACAAGTGTAAGAGGAAGCTCTGTGGATTCATCATCGAGAAGAACTGCACTCCCTTGATGCTCCAACTTGTGTAAGCTCCCTCCCCCTTTTCCCTCCCTACTAGATGAGCGAAGTTTGATTGTACTGAGTTTTGTTATGATTCGTTGTTCAGGTGGTACTCAATTGGGACTTTTGATGTGACGACAAAACTGATGGGCCATTCAAGACCATGCGGTGCCCCACTGAGCTCGCATGCTTTGCAAACGTTGATCTCAACATCGTTGTCAAGCTCTTGGAGCCGATCAAGGAGGAGCTCACAATCCTCTCTTATGCTGACTTCTACCAAGTCAAATTTGCAATAACTTATTCTTTTCTTCTTCTTCTTTTTTTGATAGGAACAATAATTTGTACCAGGCTACTTGCATAAAAAATTGAAAATGCATTGGAATTAATTAATTTAAAGAATACTTTTTAATTATTATTTTTATATAAATAGTAACATTTATCACTAATCATTTATTGAATAAATTTAGTTGATTGTGACACTATATTTAGCAATTAGCAATTTAGCATTCTTATTTATGATATAACTATACTTTATATAATGTCCCATATCATGGAAAATCCGGACTCCGCCACTACATGTTGTTGATAACTTCAACTAAAAAGACAAAAATAAATGACTTTATATGTACTTTTATTATTCTTTTACAATGCAAGAAAAACTAAAAAGTGAACTTCATTAAACATATATAACAAATTAATCATCCAAAGCAACGACATAGGAACTAATTTGTTAAACAATAACGATATTTGTCATTATGAAATATAAATATAAAAAATATTTGAAACACCACTAATAACTAATATATTTTAGAATCAATTATTATATTAATAACTTATTAATTTTATAAATATAATTGAACTTTTGTTGTAAGAAACAACTTGAATAATAGTAAATTTTCCATGTGGTTATTGAAGATATTCAAAGATGGAGTCCCATTTTTTATGATTATCTTATATACAGAAAAAGGATGTTGATCATCAAAATTACATGACCATTTTATCTTGCATTATAATGGAATTTATGTAATTTTACAATTATATTATTATTATTATAAATAAATAATTTTAACCAATTAAGTAACATGTGACTTTTGTATATGATAGATTGGAATTTATTGAACTTCTATTAAATTTTTGAGACCCTCAAATGAAGAAGTTATGATAATCATATTTGATGAATTTTACCTGCACTTTTTAGTCAATATCACATGATCAACCAACCATTTTGCTTTTCACATGCTTTCTGATAATCAAGGATGTAGAGAAATGAGCAAAAAGAATGATAACTCGAAAAAATATACACAATCATTTTCCAATGAAAATGCTATTATATTTGAAAAAAATAAAACATAAAATTTCTATTTATTTCATTATATTCAATAACATAAATGTATAAAAATAAATTTTATTATATAAATTGTACGTAGCACTGGATGACTAGCAGCTAAAATAAATGTTGCTCAATCTCTAGAATCATCCATGCATACACTCTTTGTCCTCTCTGGAAACACGGACATCATGATACGTTATTGATGCAAATTTATTTGAAATTTTGTTTACTTCAAAATCTTCTTCATTTCTCCACTTTTTCCCATAAGTGATTATCCTATCATGTACTCTAAGAACATTACGTAAAGCTACACATATAATCACAATTATTGCTTGTGTCTTTAACGAGTAACTTGTCCAAGAATAATGTGCTTCTTCTTTCCAATTATCTCACTCGATTTTTCTAAAAGGGAAATACAACTGTACTATCCAAAATAACCAATATTATATGAATACCATCAAGATTTCTAAAATATTAGGTAGATTACTCATCCCTTTTTTTTAATACACGTATACCACAACAAACACTTGATTAAATCCTAACATGATGAGTTAAAAATCAATCTAAAGCTTGAAAATGAGTAACATGCCCTTACTCTACCACCTATATCTCATTCCCTCTAGTTTTCTGAAATCTTAACATAAAATCATGAAACTCTAATGGATTTATCCTTTATTCGACCATTCCAAACAAGAAAATTACAACAAAAATCAAACCATCAATGTGCTTCCAATACGTCCTCTATAAACTCTTCCTCAAATCATGATTAAAAGAATCCCATCTTATTGGAATGGAAAGGCATATAGTGGTGTATTGGAGAGAAATGTGAAGGATAGGGGTTTCGATGATGAGTGTGTATTGAGGAGTTTAAAGAAAGGAGTGATTTGTAAATGAAGAAGAAGAAAGATGAAGGAGTGGGGGATGTTGGGTTTATTTTTTTTACTTGTTAGAAAAAAAAATCAAGACGAAGATGGGGAAGGATAGAAATGACTAATGAATATTCCATTATTTTTTTTTACTTCAAAACTAAATGATCTAAATTCAATGGCATGTGTAAATTAAAAAAGGGAAAGGCACGGTATTCATGTTCTTTTTCAAAATTTGATGGTATGCACGTATTATTCAATATTTTGGATGGTGTAGCTGTATTCCCTCCTTTTTAATAAAATGTATGAGGGTATATACATAAGACACATATCTAATTTTAAACATAAATCATGACAATTTATTGGTAATTTGATTAACCAATAATTGATAAAATTGAAATTTTAGAAATACAATGTGTGACCATGCCAACCTGGGGGTCTGGCAAGGAGTCGCGCTAGAGGAAGGAGATCACAGCCATGCTAAGATGGTAAAGGCGTAAGATAGGATAAAAGAAAAAAGAAAAGGAGTCGCCACCTAGTTTTTTAAGGGAAAGACGAGGAAAACCACAAAAAATTGGATGCATGAGACGCAAATGTGAAGACCAGATGTCTGCTAACCAGAGGATCAGTAAAGATTCCTATTACGCACGAAGCAGGTGTTAGGCACCCTCGTACCCCCGAGAAACTCAGTCTTTCTAATCTAAATCGCTTGCTAAAGGCTGGATGAATGCTTACTAAGCTTAGATCATGCTTTAAACATGCTAATATGAATGCCAAGACAAAACCGAATGGATGTGCAAGATGGTATGCAAAAATTGCGAAGAAATCTGCATGAAAAGATGAAATCACAAAATATGACACGACAAAGAAAATCACATGAAATGACGAGTTTTTTGGACAGAATGGTTTAGAAAATCATACAGGCCTCAAGAAAATAAAAAATGCAAACAACTCTGGTCAGTAGAATCATGAAAAACAATGCGGAAATCTAGACGGAAAAATTGCAAAGAAGTCCACGTAAAATGGGCAAACTTTGACATGTGAAGTAATTCACATAAAATGACGATGTTTTTGTAAAGAATGACTCATAAAATCACATCAGTGTCAAAGGGATCAAAAATACAACTGACCCAAATCATTAGAAGCGCAAAAACACCATGGAGATCAAAATGGGAAAATTGCAAAGAAACCCCCATAAAACAGACAAACGACAACATACGACGAAAATCACATAAAATGATGATGTTTCTGGAGAGAATGCTCAGGAAAACCATACTGTTGTCAAAAAGATAAGATGTGGAGTCAACCCAGGTTCTCGGAATCGTGAAAAGGTCATGAAAATAAAAAAGAGAGAAAATAAACCGCAAATGGACCAATATGGGCCTTTCGGTTAGTTCATATATGCCCTCGGGCAATGAAATCCAAATCAAATCAAAAATCTGAAATGTAGGATAAAAGAGAATTAAATCTAATGCAGGGTGAGAGACTCCAAAAACAAAGTGGAGAAAAATCCAAGAAAGAAACACATATGATGCAAACTCACTTAAAAAGGAAGGACTGATGCGCAAATGCGATGACAACTATATGAAATGTATGAATAAATGCCCAAATGTGAAAAAAATGCTAAGGGGTGACTTGGACAAGGATTAGGTAAGGCTAAGTGCGACAACTAAAATGCATGTGTATGAATTAGTGGCATAAGGGCAATTTAGTCATTTTCATGGCCAACTGTGATAAATGTATGCACAGGAATGATGCATGATCTAAGTCATGTCAAAATGTGTACAAAACATCTAGAAAGTGTTATTTGCAAGAAACCATGGAGGGAAAAACAATAAAATGATGTAAACGTAATAAAGGACAAACACGAGGACTAAAATGCAAAATTTACAAAAGGATGAGAATTTGGATCAAAAATGTATTCATGACTTCTATTCTAACATGAAGATAATGGATCAAATGTGCATGTGGCACTGAGATGTGTGAAAATTGCATTTGGACAATTTCCTAAAAACTCAAGGTCTAAAGTGCAAAATTTACACATAAGTGCGAATGTGGTTAAAATGTGAGACTAAAAGTCAATTCACAGTGAAAACATTATTTTTAAGTAGAATCTATGATTAAATGAAAATATGAAATACAATAAGTGAAAAATATCAAAAATATGCAAGAAAACATTTAAAACCCTAAATGATGGATTTAAAACTAATCTAAGGGTCTATATGCAAATTTTCTGTGCTTAGGAATTGTTTATTAAAGAGTCAGGGACTTATGTGCAAAAGTTCTGGGCCTGATTGTGATAGAAATTGGACTTTTATGTTGATCAACGTAATTATGGAGTTTATTAGGGTTCACGATGTAAATTTTACAAGGAAAACTCATTTTAAAAATGTTTCAGGGGCCAAATGCAAATATTCAGGACTTAAGTGTAAAGAAATCATGGCTCCAGGGACCTAGATGTGATAAAACATGCTTAAATGCATTAAGAATGAAAGATCTATATATACGGGGGATTATATGCAAATTATACAGAGAAAATAAAGGAAATGAAAGTTTTTACAAACTATAAGGACCTGAATACAAAAAATTTGGACCTAAGTTAAATAATCTAAGGACCTAAGAGTAAAAAGCCTAGAACTAAAGGATCTAACCTAAAAAATCTCCTTCGAAGTTCACCGACGCCCAGAACTCCGACATGGGCTCTCGCGAGACTCCGGCGATTGGCCAGGGGCATTGCGACGGCGGAAGAGGATGAGCGACAATCGAGGAAGTTGGTGGTTGATGCGGTGGGAGTCTCCGACGCGTCAGAGGAGGCTGGGGAGGCCTGAGGATCCCCCCCCCACCACCACACGCTCTAGCGAGGCGCTCTATCGACACTAGGGAAGGCGACGACGAGATGGTTGGCGACGACCAGTGGCTGAAGCGGCCCAGCGATGACTGGGAAAGCTCCAGGGAGCAACAGTGGGGCTCTAGGAGGCATCGACTAGGTCCGAGGCATTTCCCCCACCTCTGGCTCCGGCAACCGGCACGGCGGAGGTCGTCGAGGTGCTACGGCGGTTCAGGTGGCTGTGTGGTGATGCAGAGGCGCTCGTGGCGAGGTGGTGATGCTTCCTGGCACGACTGTGAGGAGAGAGGGTGCTTGGTGAACTCCAGCGCCTCTCAACGGCAGACGGTGGTGCTGCGGCGATGGCGACGACAGGGAGTCTCTAGGGGGCTTCTCTGGAGTGGAAAGAGTCTAGGAAGGAGGAGGAAAGAAGAGAAGGAGGGAGGTGAGGCCCACGGGGCCTCGCCTGAGACGGAGGCGATAGTAGGCAGAGACGGCCTGCCCCGACAAGTCACGATTCAGACGACAGGGGGAGCTTTCTAAACCTAAAGGGCATGCCTTGAATTGAAACTGGAGGGAGAAGGGGGTACCTGACTTATGGCTTTGTCACCCGGCGATGCTTGATGGCGAGGCTCTGGTTTCTCTGGCGACGGCTCTGGATTGCGAAAAAGGGAGAAAAAGAGGCTTCTGGATACGTGGAGGGATGCTGGATCTCTAGGTTGGACTGGATGCTCGCTTTGAGAACGCTTGGAGCAGATGGAGGCAGCTGGATGAATATTGATCTCGGAGGCTATCGGCAGTGAAGTTTTAAACTCCAGCAGAGCCTTCCTCCACTGTGGATCCTTCTCCTCAAGGTTTGGGCACCGTAGGATCAAGGGCACGATGGAAGAGGAAGGCCCAGAGATCGCGGGAGGGAAAGATAATCACCGGAAATCCTGGGATAGACTGCCAGAAATCTCGCCGGAGATGGCAGGGGTCGTCGGAATTACTTTTCTCCTTTCCTAAGTTTTCTGGTTTAAGAATTAAATGGGCTATTGGGCCTAGGGTTTTGGTTTTTGTTTTTTAAAGGTTTTTAAATGGATTTTAGGGTTTTGCTTTTAGGTTTTTAATGTGTTTTATGATTTTGATTAAATTTATGATTAAGGTTTAATTAGGGTTTTAATTATTTTAGGCTTTTATTTTATTTTTGTTTTGGGATTTTCATGGATTTTAAGGTCTTGCTTTTACGTTTTTAATTTGGGCTTTGTGATTTAAATTTGATTTTTTATTTTCGTTTTTGAATTAGGGTTTTAACTATTTTAGGGCTTTTATGGTTTTAATTACTTTAATTTTAGGGTTTTGGATTTTAATTAGGATTTTGAGTTTAATTAGGTTTTGTGTGTGTTTTAATTAGGTTTTTTGTGTGTTTTAATGAGGCTTATGGTTTATTTAAGGTTTATGGATCTTAATTAGGGTTTTAGGATTAGGATCTTGAGTTTAATTAGGTTTTTTGTGTTTTAATTAGGGTTTATGGTTTAATTAGGATTTTGAATTTTACTTTAGGGTTTTTAGTTTAATTAGGGTTTTGAATTTTAATTAGGATTTTTTGGATTTTAATTAGGGTTTTTAGTTTAATTAATTACTGTTTTAAATGATTTAAATGGATTTTGACTTTGATTAGGGTTTCCACTTAATTAATTGGGTTTTAAGTGGATTTTACTTAATTTTGACTTTAATTAGGTTTTTATTTGATTATTTGGATTTTAAGTGGATTTTATTAAAGTTTGACTTGAATTAGGGTTTTTGTTTGATTGATTGGATTTTAAGTGGATTTTATTTAATCTTGTCTTGAATTAGGGTTTTTGTTTGATTAATTTTGGGTTTTAAATGTGTTTTGTTTAGTTTTAATTTTAATTAGGTCAGAGTGGACTAGTGTGGGCCTGAATGGGCTTGTGTGGGTGTGACCTTGCCCCTGGCCCGGGGGTAGCGCCAGAAGGGGAGGTGGCCACAGCCATTGCCAAGATGGCGAGGGCACGAGACGGGACGAAAAGGAGAGAAATGGAGTCGCTGTTAGAAATATATTTTGTTTTGATGATTATATCTGCACTAATGAATTTTTATATATTTTCATGAAAGAAGAAATCTCTTGTTGTAAATGACGTACTTAGAAAAAGTTGAAGGTCATGTAAACTGTATGATATATTGGAAATGTATATTGAGTTATGTATACTTAAAATTTGTTGTAAATTTAAGAAAGTATCAGAATCGGCATACCAAAGGAAAATCGGTATACCAATACAGCAAAAATCGACATACAAAACGGCACACCGAGACTGAAGCTGAAGAATCCAAAAACGGCATACCGAAGAAAAATGGCATACCAAAGCAGGAACAATCGGCACATACAACGGAGTTCCGAAACATACTGTGATGGCAAAACTGAAGGAAAAACAGCATACCGGGTGAGAACGGTATACCGTCTCAGGAAAATTTGACATACCGAAATAGTTTCGGCATACCGAATTGCCCGAGAGTTGCTGATTGAAGACTGGTTTGGCATTCCGATGATCAAAATGGCATACCGATTATATAGCCGTTTTTTGACCATTTTCTAGCCGTTAGACACATGTTTTGACGGTTCCTCAGCTATAAATAGGGCCTCGATGTGTCTTGATAGTACAACACATTTTTGAGATACTTGTACTTCTTTAATTCTCTGCTCAAATTCTGTCCTCGTTCTCCTCACAAGCAAGATTGTATTACAAGTGTAAAAACGCTCTGTGAGAGGGAAGTCATTGATTATAAAGCTACAAGGGGAGGCTCTAACTTCTTGGGGAACGAGAAGTGGAAGGAGCTAGGATTGTTTTGGTGGGATTGCAAACACAAGTAAGTGTTGCATCTTTTGCATATAAAGGGAAAATCTCAAGAGGGTCTTGAGGAGTGGACTAGGCCGGGGTTTGGCCGAACCACTATAAATAACGTGTATCTTCATTGTCTCTTATCTCCTTCATGTGCATGTGTTAGTATAAATTTCAATCTTGTACGATTTTGATATAGCTTCTTGTTACATACTTCATTTTGTCAAACTTATACCTAAAATTGAATAATTTTATATTAGAAAATTAAGATTCTCTATTCACCCCCTCTAGAGAAGCCACTCGATCCTATAGTCGCCAACTGGTCTTTTAAGGGAAAGATGAGGAAAACCACAAATGAATCACTAAAAGTGAATGAATGAGACACAAACATGAAGGCTAGATGTCTACTAACCAGAGGATGGTTAAGGATTCCTATTACGCACTGGGAAGGTGTTAGGCACCCCCATATGTCCGAGAAACTCAGTCTTTCTAGTCTAATTCGCTTGCTTGAGGCTGAATGAGTGTTTGTTATGCCTAGATTGTGTTCTAATCATGCTGACGTGAGTGCCAAGACAAGACTGGATGGATGTGCAAGACGATGTGCAAAAATTATGGAGAAATCCACATGAATTGACAAAATTACAAAAAATCACATGAAATGACGATGTTTTTGTAAAGAATGCCTTCGAAAACCATATTGATGTCAAAAGGATAAAAAGTCGAGCCAACCTGTCTTCTCGGAATCATGGAAAAAGTAGTGAAAATCAAAAAGGGGGAAAATAATCCGTGATGGGGTCAAATGTCGGCCCTCAGGCCTGTTAATGTACGTCCTCGGGCGATGAAATCCAAATCAAATCAGGAAAATATGAAAACATGGAATAAAGATAGTCAAATCGAATATCAAATGAAGGAACTTGAAAACAAACAGGAGAAAAATCATGATAGAATGCATGAAATGCAGACTTATCCAGAAAAGAGGGATTAAAGTGCAAATTCAACAAAACAGTGCAAAAATGCATGGAAATGTACCTAAATGGGTAAAATTCACTAAGGAATGCTGTAGACAAAGGTTATGCGTGACTTGGTGCAATAACAGACACACATGTGCATGAATTGATGGCATAGGGGCAATTTGGTCATTTCAGTGGTCAAAAGTGATAAATGTATGCATGGG
>JAMKQA010002560.1:0-18536 GCA_024699735.1 Posidonia australis
TGGTCCTAAATTCCTGAAAAGAAATGATGATGTTTTAACCAGTTGCCAGTCAGTGTTTATGATTTGGTTTTGAGCCCAATGGGGCATTGTGTTTTAGGCTGGATCTAGTCAGAAATGTGAATTTGAAAGTGTGTTTTGGGAAGAAATCCCAAGTACTGAAAAGATATGTTTTGGAAAATGAAATCCAAATGTTTTAAAAAAGGAAAAGAGTCATGGTTTTTGAAAAGGGTTGGAATTGGGATTGAATTCCCAAGTGATTGTCTAATAAAAAGAAAGGATGATTTTCAAAAAGAGAAAACCAAGTTTTGAAAAATGATAAGAAATGAGTTTTATGGTTTTGCCGAGATTTTGTGGTTTGTATGTTTTGGGGCGCGTACTAGGTGACTTAGATTTCACTCACGCGTGCTTATTTGGTTTTCAGGAGAAGACCGCGCGCAGCTGAGTTCTGGTGCAGGAGTTGGAGCTTCTAGCCGCACATTGTGATCCTGAAGGTGAGCCTTAGTTACAGTTATTTGATGTTTTTGTAATAGTGTAATTATGCTTGATACTGTGTTTTGGTAGCATGCCTAGAATCGGGGCGTTACAGAGAGGTTTCAGAGCTAAGGTTACACCTTGTGCACCAGGTTGGTGATGTCTGGTCAAGTGGCTCTCTAGGACTGCACAATAAAGGGTCGTGCACCTGAATTTTTGTATTGTTGTATTTTATGGTGCTGGCATGAAGATGTCTCGTCGAGGCCGCAGTCGTGGCAAGGCCCCTGTACCTGACTCTGAGACGAGAGAGGGTAACGCCTGGAGGGGGATGAGACGAGAGATTGGCTAGATGATGCGGGGTTTCGCCCAGTCCTTTAGCAGCAGCAGCAAGGATGAGGCGAAGGGAGACCCATGGATTAAGCAGTTCCACTAACTTGGCGCGCCGACTTTTGATGGGCACGACACTCATGAGGAGTGTGAAGCTTGGTTCCTGGAGGTGGAGAAGATCCTTGAGGGGATCGAGTGTCCAGCAGAGAAGTGGGTCTGGATCGCAGCTTTCCAGCTCAAGGGAGCTATGGATCAGTGGTGGAGGACAGTGCATCACACCAATTTCCCGAACACAGACCTGCTGATGATCTCTTGGGATGAGTTCTGGGGTGTGTTCTATGAGTGGTTTTTCCCTAAGAATGAGAGGGATAAGCTGGACAGAGAATTCAGGAACCTAAAGCATGGTAGTCTGTTTGTGACTGAGTTTGAGTCGTCCTTCCGTCAGCTAGAGTCATTCTCTCAGGCTGCAGTTTCTAAGAAGAACAGAGCCAAGAGATTTGTAGAGGGACTGAATCCTGTGCTGAGATCTAGAGTTATTCGCTTCAGATGCCAGACTTTAGCAGAGGCTATTGAGCATGCCAGCTGTTATGAGGATGACCGTAGGCTGTTTCAAGAGGAGTATCCCATGAAGGAAAAGGAAAGAAAGTCTATCTCTCAACCTTCTATCTCTTGACCTTCTGTTTCTCGATCGTCAGTGACGGGAGCGCCATGTTCTGGGAGTTTTGGCAGCTCTAGGAAGAAGCGGAAGCAACGGCCTACGTCGGGTAGAGAAGAAAGTATGGGTTTCAGCCATGCTGGGTCTAGCAGTGGCACAAAGATGGGACCATGCCATGTCTGTGGTAAGATGGGGCATGTAGTGGCGCAATGTTGACAAAGGCAAAGGAATTTGCACAGAGTAGTCTACTACAATTGTGGGAAGTCTAGACATTACCAAAAGGACTGTCCCAGTCAGCCAAAGCTAGCGAGTGATGCGCCACGTCAGCTTACCAAGAGGAGAGTGTTCTCCATTGCTGCCCCAGATGCTGGTCCATCTAGAGATGTGGTGGAAGGTGAGAATTAACACAACTGAGTTTGATAAGTCCTGTCCTGTAATAATAGATCCTATCTGTAATTGACACTATTTCTCAATATGATTATGGTTATGGTGTGTTGATTATAGGATCTTTCATTGTGGCTTATCGGATGGCCTGAGTCTTGTTCGACTCCAGGAGTTCATTTTCTTTTGTCTCCGAGCCATTTGCTTCTGAGATTGGGACTAGGCTAGCCAGGTTGGCATTCCACCTAGATGTGGTCACTCCATTGGGAGAACATAGTCTGGTGTGGAGGTATTTGAGACCGGTTGATATTTAGCTGGGGGACAGGAGTTTTCAGGCCGGCTTGATCCTGATGGATATGCAGGATATGCAGGATTATTCAATTGTGATAGATTGTGCCAAGAGAAGAGTTTTGGCAGAGTGTCTAGGTCAAGGCTAGTGTATGGTCTAGGGCACCAGACCGGGTGAGCCTAGGAAAGTGATTTCTACGCTCAAGGCCTATCATCATCTAGTGAGAGGCAGTGTGGGCTATTTGGCCTGTGTGGCAGTTTCTACTTCGCCTGTGGTCAGGATTCAGGACTTGCCGGTGGTGAGGGAATATCCCGATGTTTTTCAAGAGGAATTACCTGGAATGCCACCGTATAGAGAAATGGAGTTTGTGATTGATTTGGCGTCAGGATCAGGTCCTATTTCCAAGGCTCCGTACAAGATGGCACCTGCTAAGCTATGGGACCTCCGGAATCAGCTGCTAGAACTAATGAATAAGGGATTCATTCATCCCTGTGTTTCACCTTGGGGAGCACCGGTTCTATTTGTGAAGAAGAACGATGGTTCACTTCGGCTCTATAGAGATTACTGGATGTTGAACCAGATCACTGTTAAGAACAAGTATCCACTACCCGGGATCGACGATTTGTTCGACTAGTAGCAGGGGGCATCGGTGATTACCAAGATAGACTTGATATCTGGATACGATTAGTTGAGGATTAGTGAGCTAGATGTGCAGAAGACAGCCTTTCTCACCCATTATGGACATTATGATTTTTTGGTTATGCCATTCGGGTTGACGAATGCTACGGCTGCTTTTATGGACTTGATGAACAAGGTATTCCGACCCTATTTGGACCAGTTTGTGGTTATTTTTTGTGGATGATGTTTTGGTGTATTCTCCGGATGTTCAGACCCACCGGAGGCACTTTAGGTTCGTACTAGAGTCGTTGAGGTAGCATCAGTTTTATGCCAAGTTCTCCAAGTGCGAGTTTTGGCTGGAAGAGTTGTCTTTCCTTGGTCATATTATTTTAGGGAAGGCATCAAGGTAGATCCAGCCAAAGTGGAAGCTGTGAGCAGTTGGGCCAGATCGAAGACTGTGACTGAGATTAGAAGTTTTCTCGGCCTGGCAGGATATTATAGGAGATTCATTCAAGATTTCTCCAAGATTGCTACACCATTGACCAGACTGACGAGGAAGGAAGTGCACTTTTCCTGGGATTGGCAGTGCGACGAGAGCTTCTATGAGTTGAAGGCTGGTCTGGTATCGGCCCCAGTTTTGACTTTACCCTCTGGGAGTGGCAGTTTTGTAGTCTACAGTGATGCCGGTGGGACAAGTTTGGGGTGTATGCTGATGCAGCATGATAGGGTGGTGGCGTATGCCTCACGCCAGTTGAAAGATCATGAGAAAAATTATCCCACCCATGATTTGGAGATGGCAGTTGTTGTGTTCACCTTGAAGATTTGGAGGCATTATCTATATGGTGAACAGTTTGAGGTGTACTCGGATCACAAGAGTCTAAAGTACATCTTTACTCAGAATGATTTGAACCTGAGGTAGAGGCGCTTGGTGGAGTATATTAAGGATTATGATTTCAGTTTGTCCTACCACCCAGGGAAGGCTAATGTAGTTGTAGATACTCTAAGTAGACGCACTCTTGTGATGGCTAGTCTGATGATCCATGAATTGAAATTGTTAGAAGAACTAGTGGAGTGCAAGCCTCAGAGACAATCTCATGGACCCGCCAGAGTAGTGTTGGCTAATTTTTCTGTTCACCCGAGGATGATCGAGGCGATTGTCATAGCTCAACAATATGATTCTTTTGTGTCTACTATATAGAGGAAGCTGGTAATGCCTCTCATTTTTCAGTAGGGATAGCCGGTGGGTTGAGGTATGATATGAAATTATATTACCTCAGATAGAGGAAATCAAGAACAGTTTGTTGGATGAAGCCCACCACTCCAGATACTCTATTCATCCAGGAAGCATCAAGATGTATAAAGACCAGAAGAGGAACTTCTGGTGGCCTGGAATAATGAGAGAGATTGTTGAGTATGTGGCGAAGTGTGCAACCTGCCAGATGGTGAAGATTGGGCACCAGAATACCAAAGGGACTTTGTTGCCTCTGGACATTCTAATATGGAAATGGGAAGATGTGTCGATATACTTTGTGACGGGTTTGCCACGAACCCGAAGAAAGAATGATTCTGTGTGGGTGATAGTGAATCACCTTACAAATTCGGCACATTTCTTGCCAATGACGGTGAATCTTTCTTTGGCAAAACTAATAGAGTTGTATGTGGCAGAGATTGTGAGATTGCATGGTGTCCCAGCGTCCACCGGTCCGTGCCTTGTGAAGAGAGGAAGGGGTGACCGAGAGAGGAAGGGATGACCGAGGAAGTTGATTGTGAGATTGCATGGTTTTTTGGTTTGTATGTTTTGGGGCGCGTACTGGGTGACTTGGATGACACTCACGCGTGCTTATTTGATTTTCAGGAGGTGACCGCGTGCAACCGAGTTTCGGTGCAGGAGTTGGAGCTTCTAGCCGCACATCGTGATCCTGAAGGTGAGCCTTAGTTATAGTTATTTGATGTTTCTGTAATTAGTGTAATTATGCTTGATACTGTGTTTTGGTAGCGTGCCCGGAATCGAGGCGTTACAGCTTGTTATGCCCCTTCATCTCCTTGGGATGGTATCCTGAACTACCTAGATGACATCTGTCAACTGTTTGTCGGGTGAGTCCCTGACTTGCCTTTCTCCATCCTTTTCAAGCTGGTAGCCTTAACTACCCTGTTGACAACTGTCTTACTGACTGGACACGACTGACAACCATCAAATTGTCTGACGTCTCGACTAGTAGGGTCATCTTGCCATGCCCCTCTCCTCTTTGGGTTGATAATCCTAACTATTCAGTGGTAAGTTCGTCAACTTATCATGCCCCCTCATTTGGTCGATAGACCTGGTAGTCTTATCTGGTGCTCGTATGACAAGTTTGGTAGCCCCGGATAGGCTGATTAGGTGTCAATTTATCGTCCTACATTTCATGCGTCATTTATCAGCATCACTTGTATCATTCATACATATGCATCATCCATCACATGCATCATTCATCGCATGCATTATTCTTCAGCATGCGTTAGGTTATCCAACATAGCATTATCCTTACACATGTCATATCATTGTGCACCATCGCATACCCCAACAAAAGCATGACCTATCGCATCGCATAACATGTCATCACATCCCACAGCATCATTACACTAGCAATACACACATTTGCATTAATGTTGTGCAGAGTTGCGCATATTCCTAGCGAAGCTCAACACACTCTAGCATTAGCATTTGCTAGCATACATTGCTAGCAATCATCTCTCCAGCATCACTTTCATACTGACACTTGCAATGTTTTTGCATTCACGTTTTCAACATCTTTTCTGCATTTGCACCAGTATTTCGGCAATGGGTCATGACTTTCAGTGCATCTGTCGGATAAGTGACTCAATGCCAACAACAAACCCCACCTCCCGCAGACTCCAAGTAGGGTGTCTTTTAAACCTTGACCATCAGTCTTGGCTTCCCCTCGACCTCACTAAAGGAGGGGCATCTGTAGACACCCTACTTTGGTGGCCACTTGCAAACATACTCTTCCAAAAGAGTACTCGACGGCAATGAGGCATTTCCTTACATTAAAAGCCCATTTCCAACCGCAAACCATCCCAAAACCCTTAAACCCAGGAAACACCATAAACCTATCCTTGAACCACAACCCCAAGCCCTGTTTAATGGTCATCCACACGAGAAATGAGCTTAGAATCCATGTACCAAACCTTGAACTAGGTTGGCTGTGGGATGGTCGCTTCTATAGGTCGCACGAGTTAGGCGCATAGTTTCCCTAGGTTAATGATGGCAAGTGAGGGATCGATTGGTCATTTGACTTATGGACCATCGAATCCTTGTTTCCCATTGGCTCACATAGATTAGGGAATGTTCCTTGATATTCCTGGACCATCATGCTCCTTTTTCTAACCCAAAACCCAATCCAATCCTCATTATTTAATCTCCACCACTTATCCATATTTTTAACTTTCATCAACGACCATCATTCACTTTTCCATCTATAAAATAGTCCCTTTCACCCACGTAGAGCTCTCTTGGTCTCTCATCACTCACACACACCTGTCGAGCAACCGTAACCATCTCTGGCCACCAAAACCAGCCATCTCTGGCCACCCAATACAGTGCACAACCACATAAACCAACCAAGCATCTCCTCCAATACAGGCCAACATCATCATCTCAAGCACCAGAGATGAAACACAGACCCGTCCTAGGGCGAGTAGCATCTTCATTGGCCAGTCGACCACAACCGACCACCTATTAAGCCTACCAACCTGCATAGAGCTACCCAGGCCTTGCATTGCACGAGCAAACACCCCTTTACAATTCTTAGTCTTCACACAACCTCCAACAACCCTTTGCCTTAGCCTTTGCTGCAGCTGTGAGCCGACGACCTAGAGATGTAATCATTAAGTCGTAGGGAAGGATAGCCAACCATAGGTAAGCCTCTCTTCCTGTGGTTTATCGCTAGTTATATTCATCTACTACATTGCATTTTTAGCATGTCTTTTCCATGTGAATTCTTTGTTTGCATCATCATTTATCCATCACTCATCCATGGATGCCAGTGATGGGTTCCTACTGCCAATGCTTGTCCGACAGCCAATGAGCGCATGGATGCTCATTCAGCTGTCCCTACCCTTCTTCCAACTTCTCCAAGTTATCACAAACGTTCACTCAATGCTCCTTGTTGCCTTTATGGTCAGCCAAGCTTGTGGCGTCCGTTGAAGCATGGTGAAGGTGCCAGAGGACTTGCATTGCATCCATCTCCATTCCATAGCATCTCATTCATCACTCATCATCTCCCCTCGCCTTCTTCTACCTCAGTCAATCACCACAAGGCCCATCGGGGCTCGCAATCAGATGCCATGGTTGTGAGAACCAGTGACAAATGGCAGCCATGGAGGGAGGTCGGTGAAGCAATTCATGCACCATAGGACCTTAACCACTGCATAAATCTATTTTTGATAGTTCACTCTTGCATCCCTAGCATTTAATTATCCATTTGCATCATTAGACTTCATCTTGGTGAGATGAAAAGGCTACTGTTCTACAGCAAATCCTAGACCACAAACAAGACCCATGTGCAGGTCACGCATGTAGGGACCACGGTTTGCTAGGTCCAAAGCAATCCAGTTGGCTAGAGTACTTGCATACTTGGCATATTTGTTTCCAACCCTGTTTTCATGCATCTAGACATAATCCTCTACATGTCTACATACTTCTCATGCATCTTAGATTTGTACCATTCATGTTTTCAATCCCATCTCCCATGAATCTTAGATTCCCATTCGTCATCCTTACTTTGTTTCGTTAAACCATTTTCTTACATGTTTCCAACCATATCATGCATCACAACATCATGCATTCATCCATTTTAGACTTAGGCATGCATGCATTGGTGACACAAGCGAGCCAAGAAAGACCTATTTCTTAGGCGCACAGTGGTCCCTAACACCTTGCCTTTGCATAGTAGGAGTCCTTTTCCTTTTTCTAACCCATAGTGACCATTGTGTCATGTCCATTAGGCATAAAGCATTCATACTTGTTCATTTTCATCCACCATATTTCTTGCATTTTTATGCATTTGGTATTCATCGTCTTTCAATCCCAATAGGCTAGGTGGCGACTCTATTTTGTTTTCCTTATTCTTTTATCCTCTCTTTGTTTTTTTTTGGTATTTTCGAGTCGAGTGTCCTTCCTCGGATTTACATTCTTTATCATGACCATACCGATTTTCATGCACCTCAGCACACAAACCTCCAATCATTGGTATAGTCACACATAGAACTCCGTTACTTGACAAATCAAGTTGTGAGATGGAGATCCTTTTATGAGAGTGCTGGTCACACTCGCGAACGAAAAGTACTTCACCACAATGAATTGCATTCAAGCATTTAGCATACGTATATATGATTTTAGGACCAATTGTACTTCACTAGCCTAACCTATCATATGAATCATTCATTACAATAAGTGTTGACCTTGCATTAGCATTGTTTGCTTGAATCATGCATCTATGCATTATTTCTCATACCACTGGAAGCAACGGAACAATGTTTTTCAACAGTGTTAGAAATCCTTAAAATATATGATTCTCCCAAAATTAGTTCAACTTTCACCTATCTTTTTATTATTTCAATCTAAGTAAACTCTAAAATAAGAAGCCATGTTTTTATATTTCAATTGGCGATAAGGTAATTTCCCCACGATCACCACTATTTCATCTTAGTTTCTGCCTCATTGAAGTTAACTCCACATAGTTGAAATGGTCTCAACACTAGCTGTGACACATACTTCGAAAATAACCTGACCCTTCTATGTCTAAGCCTTCAGCTTTTGGCTGTGTGATAATGTTTCAAAACCAAATTTGTTCACCTTTCCACCATTTCGTTGTGTGAAAATTCTCGAAACCAAGTAGGCCCACATTTTTGGTTGTCTAACAATCTCTCGAAACCAAAAGGTATTTTCTCATTTCTTCCACCACTAGTGGCGACTACTTGAGATGGAGTCCCCATTTCAGAAAATACTTAATAAGATATCATTCTTACCTTGGAGCTAATTTTGTTCCAAGATCAACTCCAAGGAGGGACATCAGTAGAAATCTCATTTTAACATTTCTAAGTGTTAATTAATGATAGGAAACTTTGAGGCATTCTAAATCACATAACTAAGGATATTTAACACCTATCTTCCATATTTTTCATTATTTATTTAAAAATATTATTTAACTCATGATCATTAGTTGTAGTAGAACTAACACACTCAAACTAGTGGCAAATTTGAATACCTTAAATATTTTTCCTAATGTGGGCTTATTAGCTATGGTAGAACTAATACTCTCATTCTACTCAAACTAGTGGCAAGTTTGAGTACCTAAAATATTATTTAATGCAAGTTTATTAGCCATGGTAGAGTTAATACTCTCATTGAACTGAAATTAGTAGCAGATTTAAGTATTTTAATATTAACGAAAATGTTTTTATCACTTCATGGAATTTTTGAGATTATCGTGGACTTTTCACACATCTCTTCGAATTAATGGAAAAATTAGGGAAAACTACAAAAACAATCTCATTACTTGTAGTACAGGCAACTGGTCTAGTGGCCTCAATCATTGGCAATGAGACTAGTCACTTCCTACGAAGGCAGCGACAATCTTGGAGGCCTCTTGTAAGCATGCCAATGGAACCCTGCACGACTCCACAGTGCGTGGAAACACATGAGGAGTCCTGATATAGTCTCGGCGAAGATGGTGAATCCGATGAAGGAGACTAGACATAGAAACACCAAGGAAAGATATGAAAAGGATAAGGAAAAGGAGTCGCCACCTAGTCTTTTAATGGAAAGACGAGGAAAACTAAACATAAAGGAAAAACCTAAAGAAATCAATGCGAAGAAAACACATGTATGCTCCGTTCCAAACGGATGTAGTGTGTAAATCAATGCGAGACAGAGAAAGGGTAAGGATTCTTGTTACACATGGAGAAGGTGTTAAGCACCCTCATATGCCTGAAGAAATCGGTCTTTCTAGGTTTCCTGCTTGCTAAAGATCTAGTGTGTGTGTATATGTGTGTGTGTGTGTGTGTGTGTGTGTGTGTGTGTGTTTGTGTGTGTGTACCATGAATGCACAAGCCTAAGATGAATGTGAAAATATGCCAAATCAAGAAGAAGAAATGAATAAAAGAGAAATAATAGGGAAAATAATCTGAGAGACAATGTAGGCATCGAAAATGCTACATTATTGTACGCCCTTGGGCGATGAGGAAAATCGGAAATATTCAGAAAGTGTCACGCAAAATAGCGAAAACTTAGGAAATACCAGAAAATTAAATGAGAGAAAAACAATCCTCATTCAAGTCAATGACGGTATTGTCAAGCCTGTTAATGTATGCTCTCGTGCGATAAAAGTCCAAATCAAATCAAAATCATGAAAATTGGAAGAAATCCGAAAAGTAATATGAAAACTAAGTTTGAAATAAGTTTGAAATGCGTGCATATGCAAGAAAACAAACATGAGAATATATGCATGAAAAAGGGTAACAAAATATACAAAATGAAAGCATAGCCTCTACGCAAAAATTACATGCTCCTAGGTAAATACTGAGATTCCAGGGTTAAATCAACAACAATGATAAAGAAAACACATTTTATGCAATTTTAGGGAAGCTAGGGGGTAAATGTGCAAAACTGTGCATTTTTTATAAAATTAGGATTCCTAGGGTCCAATCTACAAATTTTCCAGCAAAACATGTGTTAGTGTATTTTAAAAGAAATTCAGTGTTAAATGTGCAAATTAGTGGACTCATGGATGAAAATATGAATTTCTAAGGACTGATTTGCAAATATGCCATAAAAACATGCACTTAGTGTAAATTTAGTGAAGTTCAGGGTTTAAAATAAAAATCTGTGCACTTTTTGAGTAGAAACATGAATTTCCAGGGTTAAGTTTGCAGTTGTGCCAGAAAATCATTCATTTAGAATAATTTTAATAAAGTGTAAGGTCTTATGTGCAAATTATGGACTTAAAGTGAATGAAAACTAAATCAGAGTGTTTTATGTCATAGTCTAAAACCTAAGAATTATTAAAAGAAAACACAAAGGCCACCCTGCAAATTACCAAAGCAAAACAATATTAAAGTGATTAAAAAACTAATGCAGGGACTGATATGCAAAATGAGAGGACTCAAATGTAAACAAAAGAAAATGACTGGAGTTTTTTAAAAGAAGCTTTTAAAAAAATTTCACGATCGCTGGCGACCACATTTCGTTGGCGACGTCCATCTGGGATGCTATCCTAGGCTTCTCCGATGCCTGATCTGGAATCCAAACATGAGGGAAGCAAGAGGGAAGAAAGGGGAGGAGATCCATCGACTCCGATCGGACGTCGAATGGCTGAAAACCTCCTCGCACCACCCTTGCCGACGTCATGACTCCAGCGATGGGCCCGAAGAAGATGGAGTCACTAGAGGCGGTGGAACGGCGATCTAAGGGTCCTAAAGGCTTGATGGCATGGAGAGGAGTGTTTCCAACCATCTAGAAGCAAGTGAGGCTGCATGAGCACCCCTCCCAATCAAACTCACCGTCGTCTCAGACGATGGCGACTACGGGAGGAACCTGAGGCTTGGAGGAGGGCTTTGAAGCTTCTGGAGGCTTGTGGGAAAGGAGGGGAAGGTGCTCTAATGCTCTATGGTGAGCAATGAGGCGGGAGGCACTCGAATGATCTCTAGCAAGGGTCGTCTTCTCTGGCAACGGCAGGGCTGCATCTGACGATCTTCTCCCAGGGGCTACCAGAGGGGTTGCACGGCTCCCAAAGTGGAGGAGAAGTAAGGGATGACCTAGACTAAACATCCCACACACACCAGGGCACGAATCACTCAGTCGATTCATGCACCCACCTCTCATGCAGGAAAAATGGGTCCGACGACCCATAAAACCTAAATTCTGGCAAGCAAGCCTTCAAGCTCCATTGGAATCAGCTCAGGGAAGTTGAGGAGAACCTAGGGAACAAAAATGGAAGAAAATTGAACTTTGATTGGGGCATACCTGCGCTGGTAGTGGGTGGAAGCTATTCTGGTCACCGCAGCTCGCCGTAGACGATGGCTAGACCTCTGAACTGCCACTTTTCTAAGCTTTCTCAGTGGTCTGAAGCTCCTCTATTGGTTGGCTTGATTGCTCTGGTTTGAGTGATTTCCCCTAGTTTCTCTCCTCTCAAACTTTTTCAAGATTTTCTCTCCTTTTTCAAGCTTTTGTTTTCCCTTTTTCTCCCTCCCATTTTACGTTGCAAATGGGGTATTTATAGAGCTATATGGTTGGGTGGTTAGAGAAGTGGTTAGAGTTGTTAGGAAAGTTTGTTAGAGTTGTTAGATTGAGTGGGAAGTTGTTAGATTAAGTGGGATGTTGTCAGAGTTGTTAGATTGAGTAGGAAGTTGTTAGAGTTGTTAGGTTAAGTGGGAAGTTCGTTAGAATTGTTAAATTAAGTGGGAAGTTGTTAGTGTTGTTAGATTAAGTGGTTAAGGTTGTTAGAGTTGTTAGATTAAGTGGTTAAGGTTGTTATAGGTTGTTAGGATAGAGTGGGAAATGGTTAGGATTTGTTTAGGCTTAGGATTTTGGATTAAGGTTTAAGCTAGGTTTAGGGTTTTGGATTAGGGTTTAAGCTAGGTTTAGGGTTTTGGATTAGGGTTTAGGCAAGGCATATCGTTTTGGATTAGGGTTTAAGCTAGGTTATGGGTTTTGGATTAGGGTTTAGACTAGGGTTTAAGCTAGGTTTAGAGTTTTGGACTAGGGTTTAGGCCAGGCATAAGGTTTTGGATTAGGGTTCAGGATTAGGGTTTAAGTTTTTTTTTTTTTTTAACCTAGAAAATGACGGGCCCCAGGAGACCCCAAAAATAGATAACTGAAAAACACTGGATTACAATAGGGTAGGGCTAATACCGCCTTGAGCGGATATAAGGCAGCCTAGCCCTTTCTAAACAAAGAGTACCGCGCACAAAATTTGAAAGCTCGCTAGTAGAAGAGAAGTGGAGAAGCTGCTGAGAGTCAACGCCCAGGTTCGTCAAGCGGTCCGCAACCGAGTTAGCCTCCCTGAAGATATGGGATATGGAAATGGATTGCTGCACCAGGGAACAAACGCCCTTCCACTCATTCCGAAGCCTCCAGTCAAAGCAATGGCCCCCCCGCAGCATAGAAACCAGGATTTCAGAATCAGACTCGATAACCAGGGCTGACAGTTGGAGACCCAACTTCAAGCAGAGAGAAAGGACATCTTTGAGAGCTTTGAACTCAGCGACCATATTGGAGCAGTTGCCGTAAAAATTAGCCACAGCAGCAAAGAAGTGACCCCGGTGGTCCCTGATCACAGCACCACCCCCCCAGGACCAGGGTTACCACGAGCAGCCCCATCCACGTTCAGCTTGAAAACACCAACAGGAGGTTTCGTCCAGGAGACAGAAATGTGTGAGAATTTAGCAAATGGAATCCCAGTAATATTGAAGCTCCGATGGAGAATTGAGACTTCCTCTTCGTTGAGGCACTTAAGATTCTTCAGCAAAAACGTGAAGTCCGACGTCCAACGTCTGATAGACAGCATAATCTGGTAGAGGGAAAAACTTTTGCCCCCATACCTGGTAGAGCATTTGGCCTTCCATAACTCCCACAGCACAGCAGCAGCCATTAAGCGTTGGAAGCGTTGGAGGAAGGACTCCTTGGAACGTTTGATGAAGAGGTTATGGAGCCATTGGAAGAATTAAAGTTCAGAACCTTTGTCCAAGTGAGAACACCCAGCAAACCAGTTCCAGCAAATAGATGCCCATTCACCAGCAAAGAAGAGGTGGTTACAATTCTCAGTTTGAGGGTTGAACCTACAACAGACACATTTGGAGGGCAAAGCAACACCCATCCCCTGGATCTTGTCGTCAGTGGGGAGTCTACCCCGGAAGAGCCTCCAGAGAAAGAAGGAGACTTTAGTAGGAAGAAAGGCATCCCAGATCCCAGAGCCCCACCACACACGAGCGTGCTTGGGACGACACAATTCCCATACGGATTTAACTGAGAAAAAGCCATCGACATTGAGATCCCAGACCATGGAATCGTCGTCAGTATTGATCTCCACCTGAAGGTCCCAAATTCCTTGAAGAATTCCCAGAGGAAGGCTGAGGATGGAAAGAGCAGAAGAAGACTGGAAAGCCTCCCTAACCGTGAGCTTAGGATCCTAAATGAAAGTGTCTGTGATCTCAGCAAGGACACCAAGGCGAGACCAGTTATCAAACCAGAAACTCACGCGACCCTGGCCAATGGACCATTGAATATGATCACACATAGCAATCCAGGCTTCCTGGATTCTCTTCCACCTAGCAGGGCCCTTGACCAGAGGAAGGTCATCAGCCATCTCACCATACCTTGTCCTCATGAAGACCGCCTAGGGAGAATGCCCTGCCTTCACCTGCTAGGCCAGCTTCATACGGAGAGCAACCATGACGTCCCGCAGATTTCTCACCCCCAGACCACCCTCTTCAGGAGGAGAGCAAACATTAGTCCACGACACCCAGTGGCGTTTGTGAGTTCCTTCTTGATCCCACCAAAGGAAGTTAGCAAAGATCCGATTCAATCTATCTAGGACAACACCAGGGATGTCAAAGATGGAGAGCAGGTGGATAGGGATATTGGAGAGCACATGCTTGATCAGGATTAGCTTACCACCTAGGGAGAGAAATTTGGCGTTCCACCCTTTCACTCTCAGCATAATTTTATTCACAAGTTCTTCGAAGTAAATCTGTTTCCTCATGCCTTTGAAGATGGGACATCCAAGGTAGGTAAATGGGAGGGAGCCACGAGGAAAGGTAGTAAGCTGCTGGATCATGTCCACCCTGGAATCACATAGGGTCTTAGAGGTGAGGAAAAAACTTTTAGCAGGGTTGATCTTCTGGCCAGAGGCAGCCTGGTAGAGGGATAAGAACTTCATCGTAGCCTCCACAGAATGCCGTCTCCCATTCAGAAAAATCATGGTATCGTCTGCAAACAGAGAGTGCGTGATCACAAGACAATTCTTTTGAGCAAAATAAGGGAGAAGAGACCCCGACTCGCGAAGCTTGGATAATCCTCTACTCAACACCTCCTCAGCCAGAATGAAAAGCGCAGGGGAGATGGGATCACCCTGCCTTAGGCCTCTAGACCCCGTGAAGAACTCCGTAGAGGAGCCATCAATAACAACTGAGAAGCAATTAGAGATAACACACTGCTTGAGTAAACACAGGGACATGGCATCAAAACCAAACTTACTGAGAACCCTAAACAGGAAATCCCAGTTAAGTCTGTCAAAGGCTTTCTCCATGTCGATGTTAAGCACCACATTGCCACCCTCTAAACCATAATCAATATGTTGGATAAGCTCCTGCGTAAGGGCAATGTTCTCCTGGATCAACCTGCCATGAACAAAAGCCCCCTGTTCAGGAGAAATGAGACTAGGCAGGAAAGAATTTAGACGGTCGGCCAGGATCTTGGACAACACTTTGTATGGGACATTGCAGAGGCTAATCGGTCTGAAGTCACAGAAGTCCAGGATCTTGTCCTTCTTAGTCACAAGAGAAAGGAAAGTGGATTTCCAACCACGAGGGAGAGGATTACCATTGATGAAGTCCTGAACCGCATCAACCACATCCTGCCCCACAATTTCCCAGCAAGCAGTGAAGAAGGCCACAGAAAAGCCATCCGGGCCAGGTGCACTGTCTGGATCCATTGAGAAAATGGTCTTTCAAATCTCCTCACTGGAAGGAGGTGAAGTGAGAAGAGCATTCTCCACAAACTTCACAGCATGGGGGATGACATCCAGAAGAGAAGGATCGAAAGAGCATCCTTCCTCATGCAGAAGATCCATAAAGAAAGCCCGTCCCATATCAAGCAATTTGAGCCTGTCGTTGTTGTAGTTCTCCAGGAGGTGGTAGAAAGAGTTGTTTCTGCGTCGATCATGGAGAATGGAGTGGAAGTATTTGGAATTCTTCTCTCCAACCATTAACCAGTTAACTCTGTATTTCTCCTTGAGGAAAGTTTCCAATTGCCTATCATTCTCCATAAAGGCATGTCGAGTGGATTTGAGAGATTCCCAGACACTATCTTCGCAATGCTCCTGCAGAGATTCTTCTAGAGAGGACAATTGGGAAAGCAGCTGGTCATGTTTCAGTTTGACATTCCCAAAAATGTGCTTGTTACACCAGATCAAGGCCTGCTTGAGCCCCCTGAGCTTCAAACTCAGGTTAAGTAAGGGAGAAACAGCAGCCACGTGATTCCATTTGGCTCTCACATAGGCAATAAAATCAGGGTGACCATGCCACATGGACTGGAATTTGAATGGGCAAGGCCCGCCAGACCAAGAGGATTGAGGGGAGATGAGCATGGGAGCATGATCAGAGTAAACTCTATCCAGGTACACAACTGAGGAGGAGACAGAGCCCAGCCACTCGGCATTACCAAGCACCCTATCCAACCGTTTGTAGATCCTACTGGAACCCTGCTGGTTATTGCACCAGGAGAAGAGATTGCCAGAGTGTGGAGGTTCTCCCAGACCCGTGAATTGGATGAAATCACAAAAGTCATCCGAGCTGGGAAAATCAAAATCTCTCCCGCCAATGATCTCAGTGGAGGAAGTTGCGTAGTTCCAGTCACCACCTAAGAACCAAGGGGTAGAAGTGGTTGTCCCCAAGTTCAGAAGGTCGACCCACAGGTTCCTCCTTCTGTACCTATCACACGCAGCATAGACACAGGTGAACTGCAAACAGGGACCAGAGGAGCAGAGAATGGAGAAAGTCGAGGCTTGGTCCGACTCATTGATCATAGAAAGTGATAGAGGGGACATCCAGAACACCCAGATCTTAGAGCCAGAGAGGGAGTTAACCCAGAAGTGACATAGTCTCCCACCAAAAATTCTAGCGGTCTCTGCCTCCTATCGGCATAGCACTTCTGCCAACTCTGTGCAGCCAACAGCCTGCTACGAATCAAATCCACCTTGTCTGCATACAACTGCACAAGCTTAGGACCAATCAACTGACGCTCACCCACCTGGCTCCAGCAAGCCGGTGATCTACATGGCCTACCACACAAAGCTTCGTACGACGCCATCATGATGCTCGAGTAATAACTATTGTTGTAGGCGAACTCAATCAACGACAGATGGTCATCCCAACTCTCTTGAAAGTCTAAGGCACATGCTCTGAGCATATCCTCTAGTGTCTAGATAGTCCGCTTTGTCTGACCATCCAACTAAGGATGAAATATTTTGCTATAGTTGAGCACAGTGCCAATGGCCTCTCGCAGAGTCCTCTAGAACCTTGAGGTGAACCTCGTGTCCCTGTCCGACACGATGGATACCGGAGCACCATGCAACCTAACTACCTAGGAGACATACAACTCGTCCAGGCGGTGCATCGAAAGCTTCACCCAAATGGCCAGGAGGTGAGCATAGTTGGTTAGCTGATCCACAATCACCCACACGGTGTCATTCTTCCTTTGAGTCTGCGGTAAGCCAGTCACGAAGTCCAATGAGATGTGCTCTCACTTCCACATAGGAATATCCAATGGCTACAAAGTCCCTTCAGGTCTCTGGTGCTCTACCTTCACCAACTGGCAAGTTGTACACCTCACCACATGGTCAGTAACATCCCTCTTAATGCCAGGCCACCGGACCGCGTGCCCAACCCAGAGGGAGGAAGGGTAGGGAGACCACAGCCATGCCATTGGATGGCGAAGGCGCAAGGATAAAAGAAAAGAAAAAGGAGTCGCCACCTAGTCTTTTAAGGGAAAGACGAGGAAAACCACAAAAGATGAATGCATGTGATGCAGATGGGAAGGATGGATGTCTGCTAACTAGAGGATGGGTAAGGATTCCTATTACGCAACGAGGAAGGTATTAGGCACCCTTGTGCGCCCGAGAAACTCGGTCTTTCTAGCCCAAATGCTTGCTAAGGGTTTGATGAATGCGTGTTTGCCGATTCTATATGCTCGTGCACAATGATAACTAAAAACATGCCATGTCAATGCCAAGGAAAAGAAACCAAGGAAAAAAGTCGATCTATGGGTCAGATGTTGGCATTGGCAATGCCGCACTGCAGTACGCCCTGAGCGCTGGAAAACCGTGAAAACTATGGAAAACCGAGGAATAGCGACAAACGAGAGGAAGATTAGGCTCGGCACATAGCTAAAAAGCATGCACCGAGCAGGGAAGAGAAGACGGAAGCAAATAGTGTAAAAAGATATGAGAAATGTGCAAAATGCAAGTGTGCGTGCAAATCTGAAGAATGCAGGGGGTTTTGTGCAAAAAACCCAAATCCAAGAAAACAATCGGAGTCCAGAAGCCCAAATCATCGCGAAAACATGTAAGAAAGCACATTCCATGCATGCATGTCAAATCTGGGGTCAAACGGGTGTCCCTAGTGCAAATGAAGTCATCTAGGGGTTAAAATGCAATTTACCCACTAATGCGTGTAATGTATGTCAAATCAGCATAAAATAAGGGTAAAAATGCAATAAAATAGCTTAGAAATGATGCAGGAAATTTCAAGGGCAAAATGGTCATTTTACCCCTGAAAAAAGGCAATCAGAACAATATCAAAGAAGTTCAGGGGCTAAACTGCAAATAACCCAGCAAACAAAGCATTCCAGGATGTTCAAAAGAAACACAAGGGCAAAAGTGTAATCTACACAATGATTAAAATTTGCAGAAGAAATTCAGTGAAAAGGAGGGTTAAAATGCAATTTACCCAAGAAAATATGCTTCTGGAAAGTTTTTAAAACATGTTCAGGGAGTTTCATGCAATTTTCACATCAAAACA